>JAGFPH010001999.1:201620-217093 GCA_018207615.1 Philaenus spumarius
ATGTCGACAAGAACAAAATTTTTTGAAACTGACGGAATAGAGCGTTTTACATTAGAGCGTGACAGTCGTTTAATAGAGCATGACGGTAAATCCGATTCACCCCCAGCAACAAGATAACTATATACTCTGCTTTACACACATGTATACAAATTGGTATCTTACACTTCAATAAGATTCTACAAAAGTCCTATAGCAATGCTAGATATGAGCTAAATGGGTGACATAACAAATGCTGAAGTAATATTTAAGTTTAGCCCAGGATATAAACTCCAATTCTTCAGCGATAAGATAGTTTAGGTAATGCAACTTGAGCACAAGATCTACTCTATGACCTTTTGTGTATTTTTGTTTTAGCTTTACAATAAGCCTACTGTCAAACCATTCATAATCACTATTACCGTAATTGCTTTAATCAATACTTACACTCTATTAGAATTATTATTTTCGGTTTGAAGAGCTGAATAAGAAGTAACAACATTTGCCTGTGGATTTAACTTGGTAAATTATCTTACAGAATGGACTGCCTTCGCCAGGTTTCAGACGGGACTGCTGATTTTGGAGTTTTCGAGGCAGAAGAACTGTTGGTAGCCGCAGTGAACGATCAGTTTCAAGAGATTTTAGTCACTCATAGGCTCAATTCTCATGCTAAAGGTAAATTTTTGTTATCGATCTGACATTTTCTTTGTAAAAAGTCAACAATCATTTTTGTTCGTAACGCTAACAAAGAAAACACCTATTACAAGAACCCTAATAGATGATTAAACAAATAAATCAATATTTAAAAACAATAATATGACTCGGCTCCTTTACAGATGACTGGGAGTTCGGAGTGGTGGCCATTGTTTCTAACGCTGCTGGGATCACTGATCTGAGCAAATTGCGAGGAAAACGACTTTGTCATCCTGGAAATGATCCTGCTTCAAGTCGATACGATTGGAGCGACATTTTTTCTTTGGTAAATATTTGTTTCCACCTTTGGCTATTGAAATACAACTACTTAAACAGCGTAACTAATTTATAATTAAATTTGTATTTATATTCTGTAAAATTGCAGTGACATTGACTATTAATGTTTTTCTTATTTTTTTAAATATTTACAAATGACTCTTAATTAAAAAAAGCCATTATTGAGGGCAGAACGGATGAAGTTATTTTTTACCCTAACCATAAAAAATTTTTTTAAACTACAACTGTCAGTCAATACAGTCATTACATGAAATAAATTGTGTACATTAGGTGTAGCTTAGTTTTATGTAACAATACAACTACCTTTAATATGGCATTATCTGATTTGTAACAATGAACTTTGGAAGCTGAAGAAGGCTTGATTGTTTATAAATGTTTATAGGTGTTCAATGTTTATGCCTAAGTTATTCTGTATTGGTTTTATACTTCCCAGTGATTCATTTTTGCATTACTCTTCGTTGTACAGATTACTGAAGTTACGTACCCTATCGTTGCAATAACACAAAAAGTATTGTGAAAGTTTTGGAATAATCGAAATAGGTGAAACGTAATTGAGATATTTCCAGACTAATATGACAGATAGTTAGGCCCCGAAGTAAAATAACAGAACAATTAATTTTATTTACAACACTGGATAATTTGTGCTGAAAAATATACGTTTAATTTTTTACAAATTCTTTATAAAACAAACGTTTGTTTCAGTACTTTGAAGATCGCGTCGTTCAAGAGGAGTGCCAGGATGATTTGTCAGTGGAAGAGAACAGGATCAAATCACTGTCCGAGTTCTTCGGTGATTCTTGTAAACCGGGGACATGGTCACCAATCCATAAAAAGGATGCGACTCTAAGTTAGTATACGGTTAAACCTCGGTTATCCTAGTTTCAAAAGAAAAAAAGCTGTAAAAATCAGTTCTGTTAACTTACAAATAAATGTAAGTTAACTGGATTGATTTCAATGAAGAATTCACAGCTTGAGAGGATTTCTCAATAAGTGAATTTGTAATAAAAACTTTTGTGTTGGATTGAACAGAAAGAAAACAAAACTGCCTCGAATACATTTCCGCTCCTTACCCAAAGCAATAGTATGGTGACCTTTAGCTGACAGGTAGTATAGTGAATGACGAAGCGGTCTTGGGCCTGTTTATACTCCCCTCCTCGCGGCATCTTATTTAGGACTCAACATCCTTTTCCAGGAGTTGTTCACCCTGCTACTGTATTTTGTTCTTTTGTTTGTAGACGGTGTCGGTGTTAAACTGTGTGAATGAGAGTGTCATTATGAGTGGAAAGCAAAAGCGTGTTGTTTTATCTTTAAAACAAAAATGGGAAGCAATTAAACGATTTTGTGGAGGTGATTCAATAGGAAAAGTGGCAAGTGATTTTGGTGTTGGGGAAGTGACTGTCGGGGATTGGAGACGAAATAGATCGGAAATTGAAAAGTGGGTATCTCAACGGTATTCAAATAAAAAAGGCTATACAATCAATAAAAGCAAGCAGAAAAACTTCAGAGGAATTATTTTTGTGGTTTTTATTACAGTAGCTTACAGTATCATTCTTACATTTGAGTACATTATCAAACCGTCTTTGTTTATTTAAAACTATATTATAAAGTCAAGTAAAATATATTTTGAATTAAGTATGGCTACAAATCAGCCTATCACAGCATAAATGACGCGGGAACTTGCACCTCAATGGTTTTCTCACAGCCTACTGTATTGTCAGAGTTTTTGGTTAGCCAAGGTCTGCCCCATCCCAATTACCTCGTATAATCAAGGTCCTACTGTAATTACTTTTAGAAACACAATACCAAATTTTCTTCATACTTTTATTTGGAGGTAAATAACCAGCTTCTTCATACTTATATTTCCGACTTCCAGCTGAGTATGGCCGATGGCCCAATGTCCGTAGTAGGATAGGTAGGCAAGAGCCCAGCCCAATGTCTTCTGTTCTTCATAATCTCTTCTAGCCCTGTCACCTCTATTCTGAGAATATTCCTCTGGAAGATGGGGTAATGGCAGCCAAGAAGAATGTGCTCCAGATCTTTTCCACCATCTTCGCACAGTAAACATTCCGTTGAGTCGGCTAGATGGAGGTAGCTTTGCTTGTCCTGGCTGCGAAGGACATGATGTTTTTTGGAACGGTCTTGTAGATGTCATCTTGGACCGGCACCATGGGCACCCATACCTATGGGCAGAGGGAGGCCGCCTAGCTCTCCGGGAATGGAAATTATGTATATTATTAATTATAGTCAGGTATTTTTATTTTAAAATATTAGCACTAAAATATGTTTTAAATGTTATTGTTGGTTTGATTTTACATATACTTATATTATTTTTTACAAAAGTTCAAGCTTGAAATGCTGGATCACTACTTAGTGCGGCCTCTAGGCGTATTATAGCGATTTGAATTCATTGACGGTATAAAGGTACAGACTCAATGCTGTGTGGGTTAATATTTCACCTGAACATACCAATTGGCTTTCCAAACTTTAAAAGTTTTCTGGGATTGGCCAAAAATTTCCCAGGATTCCTTTTGCCTGTGTGGAGGGTATTCATTAATACCCATACCCTAGTCTACCCCCCCCCCCCCCATCTAGAAAATTTCATATGGGCGCCCATGGCCGGCACTGTCTGAATCCTGTACAGACTGGGCCCAATCACTTCACTTCCTTACTCCACTTTTCCACCCATTGCTTCTGAAGTATCTGTCACGTTGTACCCATGCAGTGCGCCAGGAACGAGAACATCATTCTGATTTGCTGGGCTCATCAGAGTTGACTTTAGCTATCTAAAGAGGTGGGGAACTGGTTGGCCCATGTCCTGCTTCTTAATAGCTGTAAAAAGCTTACTCAATGCCAACATTAGCTTTCCCAAGAGGAATTACCATGTCTCAAAGTAAAAGCCAGTTACGCAGTCCCCAGGACTTTCAAAGTGTCAACATTCAGAGACGAGAACATCGAAGTAGGTTGAACAAAAGTCACTCAAACGATGTAAGACTTATTTATTTCTGGTCAGTTATTTATTTGGGTCAAAAAAGTCAAGTTCAAAGCTAGCCAAGGACAGTACTTTGAAGAAGATTTATTGATGTTTTATGCAAGCTTATTACTTTGTAATAAAATGATTCACCATATTTTTTTATTACATCTAGTAAATATTTTATATTATAAATACAGTACATCGTTTTCTGAGCTAATATGGTAATTTAATACATTACCTGAAGAACCTAGTTATTTAAAAAACATCTAAGCTTTATACCCAATGCCTAGGCAAACCTAAAGATCTAACAAAGTTACTTTATTTCACACTTTGCCTGAAATGCTTTGGCAATGTATAAAATGCCTGGATTTGTAACAATTTTATTATTATTTTGGAACTAGTAAACAGTTTCTCTAAACTGGAGTTTTATTAATTCAAGCTGGCATAAACTCATTACAAATTATTACGCTTGGCAAGGGTTACAAAATTGGCAGATTTACAAAATGTTTTACTAACAAAATTAACTGTTGACATAATGTACCTACTATTTTCAGTTGTAATTATTATCTTTCAACAGAGACTATATGGTTGCCTGGATTGAAATGCGCTCCAACAACAGATGATATTAATATCTCATTAGGAGCTTATCTAAGTTAAAGTTACATAAGGAAGGAATTAATTTGTTATGAATGTTATAGTCTAGTAGACAGTATAGAGATGATCTAGAATTGGTCTTTAAGTAAAGATCAATTTAAGAGTGTAAATACAAGCAAACTGAGACAAATGCATACACAATACAAATATTTAACAGTACTTTGTGAAATATTACTTTTGTCAGGCCTATTATCGTGAGATTAGAGAATTACTAACTGAATAAACAATACTGACTAACTGTTATGACAATAAATAGTATCCAGAACATTTTGTTGCCATAATTCTGTAATTTGTATTACATTTTTGGGCTTATTATTTATTTGTAAACGTTTTGTATTTCTAGTGTATTTTAGACAGATGGGGCCAGAGCCGACTTGTCCACGTAGGCAACCTAGGCGACTGCCAAGGGCACAAAATTGAGGATGTTTTTTTAATTTGGGGATTTAAAAACATAAACTAAATAAAAGTTTAATACTTTTGTGCGCTACTAGTAACTTACTTGCTTAGGCAGACGAATTACTAGGTAATGACAGGTGAAGGGTATTTTATTTAAGTTGTCTTAGAAAATAGGAAAGTCTGCCCTAATACTCAGTCTGGCAACCTCGCTGTGCGTAGCAGAGTGCAGTGGGGTTTTTATTTATATGTGGGCTCGGAATTTCCATGTAGCCCTTAAGCATACACTTACACTTGTGCCACACTAGGTTGTAGTGTGTGGCGGCAATCCCGCACTTCGCCCGCCCCCTCTCCACACTCTGGTTACGATGCGATGGCGGAATATCACTAACGAATATAGGACGTGTATAGAAGCACAGTTCTTATGAAATGTTTATCTCCTACTGCGAGATGTAAAAAAACAAGCTTTGTCTTTCGAAACATGGGGGTGTTTCTATAGAATTCATGTACGAGGCTTGTCCAGAAAGTAAGTACCGTTTCGTTCTATCGCCGGCACAGCGCTAGCGACGATGCTCCGCGCATGAGCTCTAGTCTCCTTGGTTCATTTTTGAACAACTGACGCAATTACGGCAAAATTTTGTTGTGTTTACATTAGTTAGGGTGCACTCAAAATGTTTAAAACAATTTCTGATCCCGCGGACTGTGAAGTGCGTTCTGTAATACGATTTTGAACGTAAGGAACATGAAGCCTGCTGAAATTAATCGCCAACTTATAGAAGTTTATGGAGAAAAAGTTATCAGTGATGAAATGGTAAGAGCATGGGTTCGGCAATTCAATGATGGGCGAACCAATGTTCATGACGAGGCTCGCAGCGGGCGGCCATCGGTTGTGAGTGATGAATTGGTTGAAAAAGTGAATGAGAAAATTTGTGGAAACAGACGTTTCACCATAAGAATGATTTCTGATGAATTTCCACAAATTTCAAAATCTCTTTTGCACGATATTGTGGTTGATCGCTTGAATTATTGTAAGTTCTGTTCCCGTTGGATTCCGAAAATGCTTACGGATGAACACAAAAAGAAGCGACTTGGCAGTGCATTGAAATTTCTCACCCGTTACAGTGATGAAGGAGACGAATTCTTAAACAAGATTGTTACAGGTAATGAAACTTGGGTTTGTCATGTCACTCCAGAGTCCAAACAACAGTCAATGGAGTGTAGACACTCGCGATCATCAAAGAAACAAAAGTTCAAAACAACTTTGTCGACAAGAAAAATCTTGTGCACTGTGTTCTGGGACAGAAAGGGCATTCTGCTTGTTGATTTTCTACCCAGAGGAGAAACAATCAATGCGGAATGATATTGTGAAACACTTGAGTAATTAGACCATCCGACGTACAGCCCTGATCTGGCACCTTCTGATTTGCACTTGTTTTTGCACTTTGACAGCGATGACGCGGAAGACGGTGTTCAGCAATGGCTATCGTCAATGGCGGCAGCTTTCTATGAAGAGGGTTTAGAAAAGTTGGTTCTTCGCTACGACAAATGTCTAAACTATTTTTGAAACTATGTAGAAAAATAGTTTAAGATATCCTCTTTCTTGTAGAAATAAATTTTGTTGAAAAAAAAAATTGTCTGTATGTTTTTTCTCAAAACGGTACTTACTTTCTGGACAAGCCTCGTATATAGATCATCTCATCCGAATTTATTTAGCAGTAACACATAATTAAAAGTTCATAATTTATTAATAAAAGTATTGATTAACTTTTTCTAACTTTATAATTTAATAAATGTGTACAAGAAAGTCGTAAATCAATAAAACCTGTAATTCTAAACCCAAACGAAGGAGCACAGTTAATTTATATACACATTTTAATCGCACCACAGCAAATTAGTGTTAAAAAAAAACCGAAAAACTATCAGTAATCTGTGAGTTTCTGTTTGTCATTGAGAGAACTGTGCATAATGCTATTATAAAATCTATAAACCTGTTTAAGACCTAAAATGTAAAACTGTGTGATACAAGCATGTAGCTTTTCTAACACTAATTTAGATTTCTAATTAATAATCTATCAGCCATCAAAACAAAAGACAAAATGCAAAGCCATTGTTAGAACTACTTTTTCAACTAACATAATACATTGAGGTTTGTGGATATTAAATTATATGTATTTAAGTAAAATTGGCATTAGTTTTATTTAAATATCCCAGTCATTAATCAAAGGTTATAAAATCAAATTCTTTGTTATAACAATTATTGACAAACACTTTTTCCAAAATTCAATATCCGGCAGACCCCGCTGAAGGCACTTAAATGAGGATGCAGCATTTGTTTTAGCCTGGGGTACTGAAAACCCTAGAGCCGGCCCTGGATGGGGCTAAACTTGGAGAATAATTTCAGCGTAAAGGTTTGCAATGAAAATAAATTAAGAGATATTACTTAGATTTGTTTTTAGTTTCAGCTATTGCTGCTCATTGCCTAAAACCAAGATGTGCCATGATTTTATCCTGATCTGTTATTGAACGAAGGCCGTCTCAGTGGTCGTGGAATGGAAGTTTTCATCAAATTTTATATGCTTAGAGTTTGAGTTATATTCTGTTTGCTCTTTACCAAGCCCGTGCACTGTAAAATTGTTAGTGTTTGGTTTCTAAGACCGTCTCACCATATTTGGATTTTTATTGAAGTAGTGGCCTTGTTGTAAATGTATTCCGTCGGTTGATTGATAGTGTGGCGACCAGTAACAAAGTGCTTAAATACCACAGATACTAATAAAACTAACTGTTTAAGTACAGTACACGGATGAACAAACAACGCTTTTTTTAATGAGTTTTGCACTGTTTGGCAGTCTTTGTGGTGATTCACATGGAAAAATGTTTACCTTATTTGTAATGGGTGCATTAAATTTCTATTTTACTTAATTTTTTATTAAAGGTAGGCATTTTAGTTATTAACACAGTTTTATTTTTAGCCCTTTTGAATACAGTGTCCTGAGGTTTTTAAAAATACATAATTTTGTTTAAGTTAATTATAAATTTATTAGATATATTATTTGCTGCCTGAATTTAGTATTTATTATCTGTGTTGCTTATTCGATGATTAATTTCAATTCTATTATTTTTTCAGAGGCTACTTATCCAAATCTCTGCCGACTTTGTGACATTCCCAGCCAGTGCTCTACCAGTGACAAGTATTGGGGTCGCCAAGGAGCTCTGTTCTGCTTATCCGACTGTCTAGGAGATGTAGCTTGGGGACGACTCGATGACGCACGCTTTCATTTTCAGGTTTACTTTAAACTCACCGTAATTATATAAAATTTCAACATTTTTCAAGACTTGTTGCACCACTGCTTTCAAAACTTTCAGAAATTTATCAACAGAACACAAATTATATCTTTTTGATAATTGTAAACGTCTTTGACACACTAAATATCTGCAAAAAATGCATATCTTTATACTTACCCATCACATTAGAATCTGAACTTGTTAAACTCATTTGATCAATAGCTAATACAGTAGGGTCTACTAATTGGGACCGAACCTAGGTCAGATCAGCAAATTTTCAGCTTTGCCGAAATAGTTTCAATAATGTACGTACCGGGTCTAAATAAATTAGAAAAATAGTGTACAGCATTGAGGTTGGGATGATCCTATCATGCCTAGCCTTCCATCGGGCAATTCACGGAGGTTAAGTCTTGGTATTCACCATACTTTCTGATCCTCTATCTGCCTATAAATAATAACTATTTTAATACAAATTGTTTTTTTCTAAGCACGATTTTTAAAGGCACTAGCATTGAAAAGTATAAAATAATTTATCCTTTAAAAATATTCATAATTCCATAAAATTATGTGAATTTTAAAAGAAATCAATAAATAAATATTTGAACCTGTGTACACTGTCTGTAGTCTGTAGATCATCTCGTTAAGGCTACTGTAGTTTCAGAAAAACTCTTTAATTTCCATCTTCAATCACATACAACACGTCAAATAACTCCATCAGAGGTTGTCTTCAAAGTATATAAAAAACTATAAAAACACACAACACAACACTAATACCGCATTTAAACATAACACAAAATAACACGTGAACATTGTGAAGTTACCTCATCCTTAGTGGCTGCCTTTAAGGCGATATCATAAATTAAAATAGACTCAAACAAAAGTTTGTCATTGAAGACATTGTGAGGGTCCGTTTTTACACTTATAAATTTCACATTCCTCCAACGAATCCATATATCTACTCTTATTACAAAAGTGTAAAGTTTCCAAGTTGGTGTGGATATCGGTATAATTTATGGTCTCTAATGATGTTGTTGAACCTGAGGTTATTGTGATGGATCTCTTAGGTAAGTGTTCCTTAAACCGTTTTTTAAAGGAACGGGCTGTTTGTCCTATATAAAAACTGGAGCAATCACTTCAGGTGATTTTATATGTTCATTTTTACCAGTTATTGTCTTCATTTATTCTTTTATTAAAAGAAATCAAAGTGCTTGCCAAATTCAAAACGAAAAACCTGGAGCGCATGCAATATAAATAGTTAAATAGTTAAACATTAAGGATTATATTTAGTAACTCTAGTAGCACAAACTCAAATGATAGTTCAAATCAATTGCATTGCAAGATAATATTGCTGGTACATATTTTATTCATAAATTACAAATTGCATGAACCCCATGTTTTTTGTTTCAAATGTTTTAGTTCATACTTCTTAGTGCCTTTTAAATGAAAATTTTCTATTTAAATATGTATTTTTTTATATAAATTTTTTAATTTCACATTAAAGTTTGTTGTTTTAATCCATGTATAGTGGGTAGTTTACAATAAGCCATTATATTATTGTGTGTGCATGTGTCTGTGAGTGCGTTTGTTGGTGCGGGTGTGTGTGATCCAATATTATTGCATTGTCATCCACTTCTGAGCTATGTTAAAAATTTCAAGTCTCTAGACCATCTGGAAGTTAGTTTAAAATGGATTACAAAATTTGTACCGTCAAAGACAGTTAATAAAGTTGTAAAAAAACGTACGTTTTTAACATTTGTTTAAATTCCCGCTGGCCGAAATGGATTATGCAGATGTTCAGATAGAGGGGTTGAAATTAGCTGAACTCTACTGTAATAACAGGTCTCGAAACATTAAATACATCTTTTACACAAACAAAATGTTCAGTCGCCTAGAGAAAATAGTTTTGTTTTGGGAGTGAAATAAATTGATTTTTAGCTTTCAAGTTTTCCTTTTAAACATAGCAACACTGACGGATGTATTTAAATTAAGTTTCAAGTTGTCACGAAGGTATTTGAGTTTAACATAATGAACGTTGCTCAAAGCTATTCTGTTTGTTAACCATGTGAAGATAAACTGAAATGAAAGTTGTATTTTTTCAGCCTAGTTTATCAGTATGTAGCGATGTGAGTATCCTATGTCCAGATGGAACTACAATGCCGTTGAACTCGGACAACCCTTGTCTTTGGATCGGAAGACCTAACTCAGTACTTGCTGCCCACAGGTAACACTTGTTGCTCTAACATTTAATTGCTTTACTTTGCTATTATGTAATCTGAAAATCAAAAGTTAGATGTTTCAAGTTAATTTTCCAAGTTTTGTTGGTAAAACTTGTGGGAACACCTTTTAAGCAGATCTTTACAGGTTTTGTGCTTCCTCACTAAATTTTGTAAAGACATTGATGATTTATGTGACGTTTTAACAAGTTTGTCCTATAAACGTAATAGTAAAAGTTGTAGTTCATTAATTTATATCATTCTAAATATGATCATAGTTTTCTTAATGCCACAATACACTGCATGTAGCGTGCGTCTCTTGCGTAGCACATGTAGCCATACAGAAAATTCACACAGCGTGCTACGTGAGCAATAATTTTTGTTTGTATTTATAGGGTGGTGATAATTATGATTATTACGTTTGATGATAATCAGTATTAAATCGAAGTTGTACTTTCTTTATCGACAAGCTCTTTCCTTCAGGTTTGAATCTCAATAACATTCTTTCGTACAGTCCCACATCACCGGCCACAGTCTTACTTCTTCAATAAGAACTTCCATAATAAGGACAATTATGAAAATATTATAATGTATAATTATAACATACTTTATTTCTATAACTCATATTTAAAAAAATCAACTTCACAAGAAATTATAACGATTGAAGTTGTAAACATAACCTCAAACTATAATATACACTGGGTTTACAGATGATGGGTGAAATCAGCTGTTATATTAAATGTTGCTCAACGTACGTACGCTCGTATTAGTTGATTTATTTATAAATAAATGGTTATAAATACCTTGTAGGCCTATGTCTCAACAATCCTTGTTTTTTCACTGACATCATCATATTGCTGACATTTAACTCAAAACACTATACTCTAACAACACACATTCGACATAAAAATGGTTAAAGTGTTGTTATTTTTGTACATTTGTACACGTCTTATATTATAATACAAATTGTCTTAAAGCAGCGACATTTTGTGCCAGCTGGTTCTACTACGTACTTGACTGGATTGCCCGAGCTCGAGGAGGTACAAACAAATTCTACTAATATATTTTGTACACATAGGCAGCCATTCAGCGCCTTCGTGAGTAAACCAATTTCCCAAATGGTTGGAAGCCTAAAACGTATAAACTTAACTTTGGAAATTTACGTCAGTGTTGAGGACCCAGGTTCAACTGCATGACTGAATTATTAATTTTACAAACATAACTTTGTGTTTAGAAATACCTAGATTTGTGTTGGATACAATAAATGGTTTTCTCCGCTATGCAAACAACTAAATTTGTATTTTAACTATTCTTTTCCAGGGAGAAAGCTGAAGGAGTGAAACATACTTTGTTTGAGATTTTCAACACGACCAACAGCACTCAATTCTTGAAAGAGTATACCGCCTTATCAAGATTGTTTGGTTCACGTTCTCGTCCGCTAGTTTTACCGATAACGACTCCGCACGACTACTTGGAGAAGATACCCGGCTACTTGAGCGCCAACACGATGGTGCGATGCGGACAAAGCTTTCGATCCGTCAGACTGTGTACAAACACAACGGAAAAACAAGCTAAATGCGAATGGCTTGCCGTCGCTGCGAAGGGTTTTGGCATGGAACCATCGATTACGTGTACGCATAGTCCCAACTGCTTTGTGTCTGTCGCTTCGGGGTTGAATGATGTCGTTATAACCGACATCGATGAATTGTTCCCGGCTGTCAGGTAAGCCAATGTTTATAGTGCATACGGCTGAAAAAACATAGATAATAAAGTAGTTTAGTTTAGTTTGTTTAACCTCATTTGGTTTACAAAATTGCATTGCTGCAGTAAACATTTGAGTTGTCACATTACACAACATACATAGTGTAGATGATATGAATACAATACAATACAAATTAATATGATAACACATCCAATACAAATAAAACATACAAAAATATATAAACTATATTACATCAAAGAAATAAACATAAAAAACTATTTACAATAAAACCTCTTATATCCGGAGCAATGAGGCGGCTTTTTTAATATGGGTAGAGTCTCTTTATTTTTAGTCGACGATATGCTGATCCTAGTTTACAATTTAAATTAAATTGCTTCATACTATCCTGAGTAAAAGGTTGCTCATTAACGACAAAAACATAAGATTTCACAGAATATAAAAGAATATCTAATTCATCCACTTTATTTGTCGCAAATCGTGCATTCTGGTTCACAGTTTATAGAATACGTCAATACAATCATAGAGAAATATGTGCTCAGTTCTGTTTACATGTAACACCTGATCATTTAACCCTCAAAGTGGCAGACTGCAGTTTTGACTGCAGTCTCTCGGGCGCAAATACAAACATTAGCATGAAATACGAACCTTTGTGAGAATTTGCATAATCGATAATTTAATCCACTTAAAATCATCCAATCGTAATAAAACTGGCACCATTGGAAAGGAAATGAATTAAACTTTCATTTTTGTGTCTACAACTTTTTTGTAAAACGTATATTTACATACGTAATCATCGTTTTAAAATATGCATATCGGGCTACAGCTGTTTCCGCGCGCAAATCTGCATACAATTGTACTGTTATTTCCCACTTCTTCAACGTTCAAGCCCACCTACAGAAGTTTTTATATCGAGATTGTAAAGCTACCATTGGATTCGTCAAGATTTTATCTTTCTAATGGTGCCTTCCAATCAGATGTCACTATTTTACAGGATTTATTCAAACGATTTCTGTAAACCCTTGCGATTGGACAGTTTTTCAACCAATTAAACAGCCCATTTGTCAACCGATATAACGCCTACTATATCACATGTTTTGACAGATTGCTTTACACCAATTTGTAGAGAAAAGATTTACCTTTCTAACGGTGGGAATTGAACTAGAAGTGGCCAGTTTTTTGTTTGTCTAGACGGTAATGAAAAGTACATAATTAGGGCATTCTAGTGAGACCGTCTGGCGCATAGGTTCCCACGGTATTCAAATGACCCTTCCTGCCCCTAGTATATCGACCGGCGCGTTTCATTAGATTGACGTCATTTTGTTATTGAAATAAAGATAACTCAAACACTTTTATGAACTAAGAAAAGACAAGTATACCGTTCTTTTTTTTTATTTATCCTCTACACTTTGTTATGGTAATATTTCTTTTTTGGGCAAAGCATATATTAGTAAGTTAAGTTTTTTAGGCCTAGTTTTGTTAGCGCTGTGTATTTGAAACATAAAAACTGAGTTTTTCAAAATAAGAAATTTGAAATTGATAAACTTTTTATACAGTTCTATTTAGAACTAAATTACAAAACTTTTTTATGCTTACGAAAAAAATACAAATAAATGTTTACTACTTGTTATGTAGGCCTAAAGTTGAACTTTTTCCTTTCGTTACTGAACATTTTTTGTTTCTTGAGCTAATAACTTTTACAATTTCAAAAGAAACTAATTTTTAGTGGCATATTTGAATTCTTTTAAGTTTCTTCTACAAAAAATCTATTAAACACTTTTGGATTGGGGTTCATTTACTATTTTTGGCGAATTTTTAAAAATATGCTTGCAAAACGCTATAAACTTGCTTTTCAATTTAGCTTTAACCGTAACAGTTCTAGGGTTAACTGAGAACAATCTTTATTTATCCTAAAAAAAATTATTGAATGTTTGTTCTTGCAAATTATGTACCGTATGTGTCTAATTGTAGTCGTACAAACAATACTTTTTCTGGCTTTATTCAGTTGAATGCTGTGGGACGTAAAGCTATTTTGCTGTAAAGCTGTGAGATTTATTGGCTTATTAGCTTATTTATTATTTCAAGAAGTTTTAAATTATATTTGTAAATTGTGTCATTTTGTGTTACATTATCAAAACGGTAAGAACAGTTTAGACAGTGGCATCAGTGTTTTCTGTGGCCTCTAAAGTTTCAGACACATATCTCAAGGCTCCCGCTGAGGACCAATTATAAAAATTGTTTGTTCCTCCTAAAAAAAATTTAAAAATCGTGTTTAATCATTGATTCTTTAGTGTTATTAATACCTTGTAGCTCCTTTTAGATATTATTAAAGCTACTTTAATTGATATTTAAACGTAAACTATGCCCGAATGTATAATAGTGTGTTGTGGGTGCGTGTGGTCTACAATCACCAAAATTATAGTAATTTACCAAAACAAATTGATTCATTTAAGTATGGCAAAAATTTGCATATGTACAACCATAGATCATGAATAATAAAATAGATCGTGCATGCATACGGGGGCTGTGTGCCGAAAAAAAGGTTGTCAGGAAAATAGTGCATGATCCCGCCGCGATGTAGGGCTAGGGAGAAATCATTGGTAGCATTGGTGCTTCACACCGCTTCCGTCATTTCCCCAATAGATAGCGCCACTATCGTCGAATTTCCAGTGGATTGAATTATTGCGTTGGATTGGAGTTCTATTAGGTTATCCAAATACAATGGTACAACTAACCGCTACCCTACCAACAGACACTCCCATTTAGGTATTATTCTAAGTTAAGTTTGCCTTAACTCGTGTAGAAAGTATAAGAGAAATAAAAGTTATTTAATTTCATCCATATTAAATTTGCGACATTTTCAACTATTTTTATCATGTCATGTTTTACTAATAAATTCATTTTTGTTAGAATTTCTTCAGTTGGGAACAAAATCGTAGTGTTAATTTTAAAGTGCGGAACAATAGCTATAACTTTAACAATATCGCTATTATATTCTAAGAATTTTTTAAATAAAAATCCAAGTCCACACTTCAATATACAGAAGTAACTCGGTTATCCAAGTTTTAGTATTAACCGAGGTAAATTTAAAAAATAAATAATTCGACCACGCAGCTGGACCGTTGACGTGAGTTGAGCAAATTTTTAAAATCAAGTTTATAGGCCTATGTTTTAGGGTTTCAACCAACAATTTGGGAAATAGGTCTACTCAAGAAGGCGTTGAACAGCTGTCTGTGTGTACGCAATATTTTAGTAGAATTGGTTTGCGCCTAAT
>JAGFPH010002000.1:0-19486 GCA_018207615.1 Philaenus spumarius
TTTTTGCTCAATTTCTCCCACTCATAAGGCCGGTGCAATTTTTGAGTTATATTGTTCGAAAGGTAATTAAATTTACTACAATCCTGTGCAAAGGTAATTCAGGTACCATCCCCGGAACAAAGAACAAAACTGATAGAAATCTCCTGATAAATGTTTTTTGTATTATCAATGTAAGGTAATTACACAATTTCTCCCACTCATAAACCCAAGTGCAATTTGTGAGCTATATCATTCGAAAGACAATTAAATTTACTATAATCCTGTGCAAAGATATATTTGGAACAATTTCCGCAACAAGGAACAAAATGCATAGGAATCTCTCATTATATAATACTAGGTATTCCCTGATAAGAAAATTCGGCTATAGTAATGCGGCAGTGCTGCTTACGGGTTTTTTTTTTTTAACTTAAACTGTTTTATCTCAGAAACTGTTTGAGGTACAGAAAGGATTTAAATATTTGATTATCTGTTCTCGACGCAACGACGAACGGACCACATAGAATTTCAAAAGATAAGCGAGAAAGAAGATACAGCAAACCCCCTTTTTCTTATGGGGAACACTATTCTAAAATAAAAATGGCTTTATATAAAAAATTGTTTGATGTACAGCGACGGTTGAAATATGAGAATAATTTGTTGCCCAAATCAAGTGTAGCATTTCCTTAAGCTAACCAGGAAAAACCCTCTATATATAAAATTGAATGCGTGTATCTTTGTCCTCTTTACACCAACAAACTATTCGACCAATTTCGCTAAAAACTTCACACTTTATCCATATCAATGCCGGGAGTGTCTAGACGTTACAATTACTACAGTCTATGGGAAAGATATGGGGTTGCTACCACAATACAATAATTATAAATTGAACTAACTTCCTACTAACTATAAAGCTAAAATTATGTAATACTAGTAAGCCCTATGAAAAATCATGGTTCTATTTAAAAACAACACACTTTATCTAGGCCTACCTAAATATGCCGTCAGGGATTTTTAACTCGGTAAATGTGTACAATTATAAGAATTATAAAACTGTAGGAATAATTGTTAAAATTTTGTAAAGAAAGGCGAAGAAAGAAAGAACAATTTTGTAATTGTTAGAATTTTGTTTGAAATTTTTTTTATTATACACTCCTCAAAACAATTAAAGGATCACTACTTTGTAACGATCGTGTACAAGAATAAGTTTTATGATAAATATAATAATTTGACCTTTGGTAGTGGACAACTTTGATAAGAAACAACAGAGGTTGTTTTTGTCTCTTGGCTTTGGATTAGTATAGATAATTCTTATCTTTTTGTAAACATACCGAAACATGAATGGAAAAGAGCATGATTCCAAGTACTAACCAGTTGTCAATCGAACTTACAAGGCGAAGATTACTCATTTTCTGTTTTGTGCCTCATGTTTACGTTCCATGGCAGGTGTTAGAAGTTTTCTTTCTGACAATGATGTCACTAGGGCTGTCACATGGATTGAAGGTGGTGTTTCCCAACATCAGGTGGGTCAAAGGTTAGGTGTAAGTCAATCAGTGGTTTCAAGACTTTGGAACCGCTACCAACAACTAGAGACTGTCCATAGGAGGCCAGATCAAGAGCGATGGAGGTCCACTTCAGCCCAAGAGGACAGGTATTTACGTCTAAATGCCCTCAGACGCAGATTTTCAACAGCCAGGGAGCTACAAAATGAGCTAAGTCGAACAACGGGGACCCAAATTTCCGACCAGACTGTGCGAAATCGACTTTGGGAAAGTGGATTGAGATCTAGACGACCAGTCCAGGTACCTCGGCTTACAGCACGTCACAAAAGAGAAAGAATGCAGTGCGCTTGGACACACAGACGTTGGCAGCTGAGGCATTGGCGTAAAGTACTCTTTTCTGATGAGTCTAAATTTACTCTTTTTGGTAATCATGGTCGGGCCAGAGTATACAGAAGAAGGAATGAATGTTTTATTCCCTGCTGATTGTCTTCAAGGGTCCCATTTGGAGGTGGATTAATAATGGTGTGGGGTGGAATAACACTCAATGATCGTACAGACCTTGTAGTCATCCGCAACGGATCCCTGAGCGCCCAAAGGTACGTTAATGAGGTGTTGGATGTCCAGATACGTCACAGAGCAGAAGCAGGAGGGCACAATTACATTTTTATGCACGATGGGGCCCGTCCCCACGCTGCAGGGATCGTGCGTCAGTACTTACAAACCCACAATATCATCACTTTGGGGTGGCCCGCTTGTAGCCCGGACCTGAATCAAATCGAACATGTCTGGGATCAACTGGGAATAAGCATCCAAAGCCGTCAAAACCAACCCACCACTTTGGATGAGCTGGAAATCGCTCTTCGAGAAGAGTGGGAGCGTTTGCCTCAAGAAAACCTCAGGAGGCTCATAAGAACCATGCCCCGGCGAATCCGAGCTGTGATTTCTGTCCGAGGAGGAAACACAAGATACTGAACCATTAATTGTAACACAAAAACAACTTTTTCTTTACTTTGATTTCAATAATTAAAGGATTTTCATTTTGATTTTGGTAGTTCTTTAATTTTCTCACGTATACCCAATACAAAACAAAAAATATTTCCATAATTTAGCATGGATTTGGTAGCCATTTGCATTGCCTTTCAAAATAATATGACACATAATAAGTTTTTTTACTGTTAAAAAAATTAGAAGCTCATAAAGAAGTGATCCTTTAATTGTTTTGAGGAGTATATTTAAAGAAAGATAAAAATATTCTATTTTAATTGTTTTTGTTTTTTTTATATTGATAGATCAAATGGTTTAGAAGTTTCAAACATTATAGTGAATAAATTAATAATCGAATATCTTATACGAAGATGTACGAATGTTTCCGAAGTTGAAGGAATAGGCATTCATTCTTTAAGTTTGTATAAACGAATATTTTGATAATAAAAGGTTGTATTTATATACAGTTTATAACCTCAAAGCAAACATTATAACATACATTAGTTCTATAACTCACATTTAAAAAAAGTCAACTTCATAAGAAATTAAAAATTTAATCTAATTTGGGCTTTTCGAAAATGGCTTAGCTTGACTTATTGGCATAAGATTTAAAAGCAAAACTCCGACAATCCACACAACCAGTAGGACCAGTTTTTCTGGATAGTGAGTGACGTATCACCTTCAGTGGGAACGTTCTACGAGGAGGGTCAGGAACAATTTTGATATAAAATTATAAATGTTTTCTACATGTGAAAAAATAACAATTACCAATCAACTTTCAAAACAGCTTACCTTTTTTACAATAAATGTTCAAACGGTTTTCTTTCAGCAGTTTGGCAGTGAGCTAGGCGGGTGTAGTAGCCATTCATAAAGCTCTGTAGCATCTCAGCAGGTATGCCTAGTGAGGGTTGACGGAGTTTTACTTCTAAAGCTATTGCCAATAAGTAAAATTAAGCCATTTTCAAAGTGCCTAACATTGTAACTTTAAACGGTTGCCATTTTGTGTAGGGTGAACTTTTTAATGTCTGATTTACGGCATTGTGTTCTCTTAAGAACCTTTAATTTGATGTACAACTCGACCTATTTTTCTATCTAAGATTTTCCTCCGACTCTCTGCGCTCTGCGCCTAATCTTTCACCATGCTTATGAAAGTACACTTTTCTCAGAAACCAGAACAGCTATCTTGATGATGTTTTTTTCTTTGAAACTGTGTCTTTTGGTCGTTTTACTGAACCAAAAATATTTGCCTTACTGAATAAGTTCTTGACAATAAATGTTTTTAGTAAACTTTGTTTAAAGATTTGTTAAAAAGTAGTTTTACATTTTCCTCAGAAAAAAACTAATTATTATGTTTTTACAGGTTCCACATGCTTACTGTAGGGTCAAAAAAAAAAAGTATTCAGCTCTTTACCTCAATTGGTTTCTGAGAAAAGTATACCTAAACTTGGAAAAACTCAAGTTTCAGAAAACTACGAAAAACCGACACTCCTACACTTAAACTAATAATCATGATTAGTAGCATAATGATTATAATTATTACTACTGTACCTAATAATTATAAGGTAGCTGAACATAAATTTCTCTATTATATAAAAAAGCGTTTCTACTTCTTCTTCTCATAATTATAAAGAAATGAGAATAGCTACTATCTGCCGAAACCACTGCCAGGGGAACGGGCTTGGAAAAATTAGCGGGGAAAGAAGACCCTGTTGAGTCAGTAAGAAGAAAAATAAATCTCTCTATATACAAAACTTTTTCTACTTCTTCTTCTCATAATTATAAAGTAATAAGAATAGATTAAATACGTGTATGGCGTAGCGGTGACCATTGCATAACTTCCAGGCGGCGGATATTGCGAAGGGAAGACGTATTGCATAACTTCCAGGCGCAAAAATTCATGAAGTCGATTATGAAGTCGAAAAAATAAAGTTGAACGGGGCCTTTGGAGAGCGGAGCTAGTAGGGGGCAAAGCCCCTAGTTCTTAAAAAAAAATTAAAATACTTTCCGATGTCGTAGACAATTTTCAAATATACCGTTGGAAAGAGGAATGTTTACACTTTACATTGAGACAATAAAACATTTTTTTCTCATTTCTACGCTCAGAGCTTTTCTTAAATGCTTTCCAACAAAGCCTTCTTTTATATTTCACTTTTATTGGCCTCGTAATTAATTTACTCAGGTTCAACATCACTTACACTAGTTAACCGTTAAATTGATTACTTTTATTGTATTATAATGAAACCACTCAATATACTTGAGCCGTGTGATTCTTTTGAATATCACTATTTTAGAGTGACTAGTCATAGCCTACTAATGATACTGTAACGATGAAATATCAAGAAGGTTTAACTGCCTGTTGGATTGGCATTTACGATTCTGAGGGGGTTCAAAACAAACATTTATATTGTAAAACTGTGTACACTTCCTGGAATTTATTCAAGCTACCAATAATGTGGATTTCTAGAATTTTAATGTTGAATGATCCAAGAAATGTAGAAAACTCTAAGAATACAAATGTATCACTTCGGTTGATAACATCAGTGTGTGAAGAAAAATATCTGGAAATATATACGTTCCTAGGGGCTCCGCATGGTAATTGACCGAGCGAAGCGAGGTCTCCGTTTTAACTCGACCGTTCGGCATTTCGTCTGTGTGTCTGTCTCACGATTAAGACCAAACGCCTTGATCGATTTTGATGATTTTTTGCATGAATGTTCCTTATTCCTAGGCCGAGCCATGTATATATAACTTTTTTTACATTTTTCATTTTTAACCCCTTAAATAAAATAAAAATGGCGGCCACACCGTTTCTCTCAGTGTAAGCTTTTTTTCCAAAGCCAGTTTGTGGCTTAACCGTAAGTCGTATTTAAAAACTAATGGCATTTTGCTAATAGCAAATTTGAATGTCAACAAAATTGTATTCTTGATTTTTTTCCGTATCTCTAACGGTAAGCTCACAAAAAGGCCGTAAACTTCAAATTTGTTAAAAATCGTCCAAGTTTTTGTATTTCAACCATGTTTTTATACGTTTATTCTAAACCAATTCAAAAGTGTTCCATAACGTTTTTGTAGATAAAGGTTCAAAGAATTCATACATGCCAGTAAAAAAAATGATTGAAGTAAAATTAACAAATTTATTAGATCAAGAAACATTTATTAGTTATTAGCATGTTCAGTAACGAAAGGAAAAAGTTCAACTTTAGGCCTACATAAAAAGTAGTAAAAATTATTGTAATTTTTTTGATGAATGTAAAAAAGTTTCGTAATAATTTAGTTTTAAATAGAATTATATAAAAATATTTATCAATTTCAAACACCAGTTTTTATGTTTCTACTACAAGACTGCTAACAAAACTAGGCCTGTTTTGAATAGTAATTTAGGAATATATCCTTTGCAAAAAATGGCATATAATAATAAGAAAGTGTAGAGGATAAATCAAAGAATTAAACTGAATACTTGTAAATTATCATTGTAATTTTCATAAAAGTATTTAACTTAGCTTTACTTGAATTACAAAATGAGATGAAACAAATGAAACCGCTCGGCGATAAAGGACATACAAAAAATGACTGTTGGACACCGTGAGAAGTGTTAGTATACATGGGTTTAGAATAAAGTTGAAATCACTATCTCGACGTTTTAACATCGTTTGTTTTCATTATTTCTAATATTGGAATGTGATATGGAAGTTATTGAACTGTAAATATGTACATTGTTAAGTTTTAGTTATTTAAGTATGTAAATATTTAATTCTATGTTGTCCCTCTATAACTTGATATTTTTAGCTATCTTACGCATTATTAACCTAAATAAAACACAATGCCTCTAAAAGAAAATCTTTAGCAGTTAAAGTTCAAGAAAAAAAAAAACGAAACTAGAAATCCTGGAATCTCGGGAATTGCAAAATAATGTTTCACTGGCTAAACCTTGTGCTTAATGGCACACTATTTTTAACCTAAGCTCAAAACCACATTTGTTATTTCAACGAGCGAGGTCTACTGTTCACAGAACTACTAGTTAGGTAATTAATGCAAATACATTCAACATACATAAGTAGCTAAGCTTTTGGTCTGAATCAGCTATTTTATCTACTGTTTGGAAGTAAACTCCCAAATTTGCACTATTTTTAGACTTTAAGATATCAATTTTGCAATATTCTTTATTGTGCGCGTTATGACCTGTAAATATTTCCCCTGCTCGCTTCGCTCACTAACCCCGGTGGAAACCCATGGCGGAGCCAACGCAAACAGATTATTGTATACTCTGATACTTTCACGGAAATTAAGATTGATTAGGACAGAGGCACTTGGATGCAAGTACGGTGGTGAGGGCAGTTGTGACTTATACATAATGTAAGACATATAGATCAAAATAGACACACACCATCCTCAATAATTCGAATTACTGCAAGCGTTGTAATTTCAACATCCTATTACTTTAAATGAGCAATTCTTGTATCTATCTTTGTATCTGTCGCGGATCTCGAAAACGGCTCTAATGATTTTGATGAAATTTTGCATACAGGGGTTATTTGACGTCAGGAATTGAATGCGCTAGGTCTTATGTCTTCAAAAACGCGCATAAAATTTAAAAACTGAACTTCTTCTTATATCACCTTTCAAGACACTTAGAAGGCGAACAGGTACAGCTTCTTTTTACACCTCCATCAAAGTCACTAAATATTCGAATAAATACATTATAGGTACAATCCAGATGTTATAAATACTGAACGATGCTCGTTCACGCAGGTACAAACGAGCCAAAGATTAACGAAAGCCTTTACAGAGTTTTCCAACTGCGAGCGAAGCGAAGCAGCCATCCGAGGCCGTAGGCCGAGACGGGGTTGGGACGCGAAGCGTCCAGGGGCATAGTCCCTAGTTAATATTTACATAGTCAATAACCAACGGTTCAAACAAATTTTGATATTGCCAACTAAAGGAAACTGTATAATATGTAAACAACAGATCGTTATACTGACTTATAAATCTCATTTCGTTAATTTTTGTGTTTGTCTCTAACCAATTAAAAAAAATATGTTAGTGGTGAAGAATGGGTCTAATTAAATTATTATAAATTTTCAAAGTAGGTTTGCCATGGTTGTAAATGAAAATATTTTTAATTAACGTGATTTGGTTCAGTACAGGTTTAACGTAAAATCATGTCAAGTGTTTTGATCCAAATCAACTGTTTTATTTATAATGTGTAATAACAAATGTTGACTTCGAATGTAGTAAGTATTTTTCTTTGATTTGTATTTATGTTTGTTTTTATTTTGTTAACCTAAATTTAAAACCTGTTGGTTGTGAACATTAATAAACTGATTATAAAATTTCCAAGTTGATTGCTATGGTAATGAATGTAAATATATCCAACAAACATGTGTTGCTAAGGTTTTGATCACAATCAGCTGTTTATACATTACAGGGCTGGGAGTATACCCTCGAATTGTCACAATTTTTATGCTTTAAAATCAGGGTTTTGCAAACTACTTTCTTAGGGGTTCTATGCCCCCATACAAATATTCCTTTAAACTGTCGTATTTTTATCTTAAGTAGTTTTTGCTTCATATTGATTCTATGTCAGTCAGTCAGGACAAAGCCTCTTATAAATATAACTAGGGGAGACCCCTGCGTGCTCCGCACGCCATCCCCCAAATCCCTGTTGGAACCCGTTGTGTGCCGTTGGAACCCGTTGTATAATCAGCAAGGCTCAGGTCTACACTTTAATAAAAACCTAACCTAAAAATTGATTTAAAATTTGAAATAAACTGTCAATGAAAATATTAGAGACTACAGCTGATTACTGAATCAACAATAAACATTACAAATCAGACCTAAAACACACCAACAATAACATAACCTAAATCAAATCATCTGTTGACATTTGAGTAAGTTTAAAGTAAACAACTTATTTATTTGAAACTCAATTAGTTTATCAGCTGTTTAAAATCAAATTACAGTATTTCCTATTTAGCCTAGTTGTAGCATAGGCTACTGATGCATTTTTAAAACTCGGAATAAAACTAAAATAAAAGTGTAAATCAAATATTTAGCTTCACAGTGACTTAGAACTGGAAATTATCTTTTAAATAAAAAAAGAATCATCAAAATCGGTTAAGTATTAACTTCAGGAAGTGAGTGAACTAAAATCAGGAATTTTTTAAATATATAGATATAAAGGTTCCTGCCCTACTCGCTTCGCTCAATGACCTCTTCTGCAACCAATGGCGAAGCCAAAGTTTTCGATCCAAATCAGCTGTTTTATTCATAATATTTAACAAAAAACGTTAGACTTAAATTATAATGCAGTAAGCATTTTTCGTTAATTTTTGTTTGTGTATGCTTTTCAGTTGTTAACCTAACCTAAAAAGCTGTTGGTTGTGCAGAATACGAAACTGATTCCAAATTTACTAAGTTAATTGCTGTGGTAATGAACGTAAACGAACATGTGACGCTAAGCTATAAACGTACTCTCACTTTACTGTATCAAATTATGAAGTTGCCCCTGCTTGGTTTGTGGTATGCAACCAAACTGTCTCAACAGCTTAGCGCGCCACAGAATAGTGAGCCATTCAGTCTGACTTCCAATACGTTTACACTACCCATTTTTATAACAAAAAACGTTTCTTTTGAACCACAGAACTACTATTGAATCGAGCGTGAAATCAATTTTAAATTACTGGTCAAATGTGAAATCGGAGCGTAACCTCAACCAGAAAAGGATGTCCAATCAAATAGTTCGACCGCCCAGCTGAACCGCTGACTTGAGTTGAGCGAATTTCCAAAATTAAGTTTATATGTTTTTAAGGTTTCATCCAACTGTTTGGGAAATTGATCTATTCTAGAAGGCGCTGAACGGCTGTCTCTTTGTACGAAATGTATTAGTATAATTTGTTTGGAGTTACGCGCTCCTCCGTTCCACTCGCAGCGGAGAAACTTGCTTTGCGAGTTTGCACCTCGACCTTGCTGTCTCGGTTTATGGACAGTTTCGCTTCTCTCGCAGCGTACAAACTCGGATGTCCGCCTCGGATCACGTTGGCACGTGGATTTCAACCGGGTGCTTTTACGGTATTTTACGTTTTGATCGATTTTGAGGAAATCAAGCGAACTATAAGGTCCTGTAAAAAACAAAATGTGCAGAATAATATTCTACATTTATGTTTTTAGATAAAACACTAAACAATTTCTTTCTAGCAAGAAAAATCTAATGTATTTGTCGTGCGTCTTGAACTGTATGTTTGTAAATGCGGAGAAGACCAAAGTAGTTAACTTTGGGTATAGAGGACACAGTTATCCGGAGAGTTTTGTTTTGCATCATCATTCGTGTACTGGGGTTACGGGATGCGTCTGTCCGTCTGTCGAGCAATCTGATGAAATCAAATATTTAGGTATCACTCTTGACAACAAATTAACATGGAAGTCACACATAACTAATATTAAAAATGAACTAAGAAGAAGTATCAGGAAATTTTATTTTGTTAGAAATATTTGTGATGGTGACTTGATGAAGACACTCTATTGCGCTTTAATACACTCTCATTTACAATATGGTATAGAGTGTTGGGGTGGAGCACCAATCACAACTTTAAAGCCACTAATTTCAACCCAAAAATATTTTATCCGGATTGTTTCATTTAGTAACAGGTTCCCTTCATCTTTCCCTCTATTTGCCAGATACAAAATACTCCCCCTTAGACATATTTTTGTGTATAAGGTTCTAAGAACTTTTTATAAAAGAAGTGGTAATAATGCTACCGAGAAATATTACAGGACTAGATGTCATGCACTAGGTTCTGTCAGAAGACCTAAAACTAATAAGACCTGGTTCCGGAGTTTTTTTTCTGTTTGTCGGTCCCAAAGTTTTTAACCACCTACCGCGTCAGCTGAAGCAAATTAGTAAATTGTATAATTTTCTGAGGAAAGTGAAAGATTGGCTGTTTACGTTTAGTAACATTGAAGATTTACTTAGAGTGTACGAATGATGAGGAGGAACGGAACGTATCTCTTTGTTGATGCTTTTGTGGGGTTAAGGAGGATTCTGACCTTGGTCTTCTCATATATGTGTGGCACCTCATCTGTATTTTTGTCATCTGTATTTTTGTCTTCACCTTGTAAAATTGTATGCCTATTCTTATTTTTTTGTCAAAATGTAAATTTTATTACTAGTATTGTGTTTTTATTGGAAGTAGTGATAATAACACAGTGGCACCGGAGTAATTGGTTGATATTGGAGAACTGACTAATTTATTTTGTATATTTATATGTTTTTGTTTTGATTTTGATTTGTTTTCTTTTCTTTTTTGTTTTTATTACAAACCAATTACCTAAAACTGGTTGCGGTAATTGGTGTAATTTCCAAGAATGTAAGGAGAATTTTAATGCAAGATCTGGAAATAAAATTATTATTATTATTAAAAAAGTTTCATTCTAGTGCAAAAAATCTAAAAAATAGTTACTTCTGGTCAAAAAAGTGCTTCCGGTTGTTGGATCAAGCGATTGAGACAACCAACGTGTTTACCAAATTTGAACGATATTGGACTTAAAATGCGGCCGTTAGAGTGCGAACACTTATATACTTACATACAATTTTTAATGACACACAAAAACGTGTTCTGGGGATCATGATCGGTACTCATTTACTACTCCAGACCTTACGTTTCACCATCAGGAAATTATATACTTGCAAAAATAAAGGCAGATTATATCAATATACTGTACATATTATCGTAACTTGTTTCGTTTTAATCTTAAAAAATAAGTTAGACTCTTAAAATACCTCTGTTTATTATTCGTTTTTTGTTCAGCTCTAATTTTTTTATTAACCGTGTATTTTAGAAGAATAAAGAAACAATGTGTTAAAACTCATCCACGAAACGAAGGCGACGGGTTCGAACTCAAATGTTTTGATTCGATCATTCCTAAATCATTCCTATTTTTATTTCAAGGCTAAGTTGCGCAAAGCCGCTTTCTTTTGAGGTTAAAAATGCGCCGTCGTTCAAACACAATAAACGTTCCACACTCCGGGACTCTTTTACAACATTCCAATTTTTTTATAACACAGTTCTATCGTACCCTTTCCAAACACAATCGGTTGAGTCTGTGCTTTGTACAAAAGATTCGCATCTGTGGCGTGAATTTATCTGTGTCCGTTCCGCACGGATGCAAATAAATGCGGACTAAACACAGTAAAGTGTTTACGTTTATCGGCCTTGTGTTCTTGGAAGACACTTCCCCTACATCCTACAACACGTATTTATTCTCCTTCAACTTGTAACATAACCTAAAAATAGACACTAATAAATCAGATAATGAACACTGTACCGGGAAAACTCGCTGTTTGATGCGCGTTCCAGTCACGCTTCGGGAATGCTGTTTACATTTTCTGACACAATGAACTCGCGAATACTCATCTTTAAATCAAATATACAACGTTGATGATTTATACGGTGATTTCATCGTCTCGCGGGAAGAATATTTGTGTGTTGATGTTGTGATATATGCGTATCTGTGGGAATGCGTTCGTTGTTATATGTTTCCATCACTGTCAATATTGTATTTTAAACATGAACCAGTATGGTCGAAATGGTGTCATTAAAAATTTTATATACCGGGTGTCCCATCTAAAATGTTACAATAGCTAACTTTTGAACTATAAATATGACAGAGTACTTTAAATGTGGAACCTTCCTTTCTTTCCGATGAAGTTTAAAAATCCATTTTATGAAATGTAAAACATTGCTACTATATTTCAATATGGCGGCCAACTTTAACATTTCTTATGGAACACTCTGTTTTCATAGTTGTTTCAGGTATAAAACAATTTTTAAGAATGTTTTATTCTTGTGTATTTTTTAAAATGTTTAGCCGTTTAGGGATTGCAGGCACTTATAATTCTTAAAATTTGACGTTTGATAGGACTACAAATAATCAATTTCCTCCTAAAATGTTACAAGCTAACTTTTGAACTATAAATATGACAGAGTACTTTAAATGGGGAACCTTCCTTTCTTTTCGACAAAGTTTAAAAATCAATTTTGTGAAATTAAAAAAAATGCTGCCATTTTCCAATATGGCGGCCAACTTTGAAATTTCTTATGGAACACCCTGTATTTTAAGGTTTCTTCAGGGGTAAAACAATATTTAAGAATGTTTTATTCTTGGGTATTTTTTAAATCTTTAGCCGTTTAGGATTTTCAGGCACTTAAAGTTCCTAAAATTTGACACTTGATAGGTCTACAAATAATTGATTTCCTTCTAAAATGTTACAATAGCTAACTTTTAAACCGTTGGGGGTACTATAAGGTTTAATGGGGAAATCCCCTTATTTTTGTACTCTCTGAAATGACATGAAAATCAATTTTGAAAAAGTGCCAAATTTTATTATAAAAATTGGGGGTTACAAAATTTAAAAAAATCTAATCTCTATTTTATGAAATTTGGCATTTTTTCAAAATCGATTTCTATGTTATTTTTGAGCTTACAAAAATAATGGGAGTTTCTCATTAAAACCATAAAATGCAGAGCCGCCATATTGGAACATGGCGGCAATTTTTTACATTTTACCAAATGGGTTTTTAAACTTCATTGAAAAGAAAAAGACGGTCCCATATTTAAAATTTTCTGTCATATTTATAGTTCAAAAGTTAGCTATTGTTACATTTTAGGTGAGGCTCAATTATTTGTAGGCCTATCAAGCGTAAAATTTTCCGAACTTTAAGTGATTGTAATTGATAAACGGCTGAAGATTTTTTTAAATACCCAAGAATTATTATGTTAAATTAGATTGTTCTGCACATTTTCATTTTTTACACGGCCTTATAACCGGTCTGGTTCCCCCAAAATCGATCAAAACGTAAAATATCATAAAAGTGCCATACAAAGTGAGGTTGTCCGAGCGAAGCGAGCGTACCTAAGGCCGGCCGCACACTGAGAGAGAGCATTCTGCTCAAAGCAAGTGCCCTACAGCTAAATGTTTTACTGAATACTAGCCCTCCATGTATTCAAATGGGACGCCGCACACTGACAGAACAAATGCTCTAGAGTCTAGAGCACCACGGAGCGCTCGAAGCAGTGCCGGACGCCTAGTTCCCGATTGAACACGATGCAACAAAACGCTCAGAGCAAATCGATCTGCGCCTTCCTCACACATCTTAGTGTAAACTACTTAGTCCAGTCAAACCGTTTCCGTTGATGCCTATTTCAGGAAAAAATATAGAAGTTTTTTTCTCATTCGTTCTGTATGTTTTTTTGGGGTTATGAATCCGAATTTCAACTTTGCTACTTCCCACGGATATGGTTTCACAACGAAAATCGCAAAAAACCTCTGACTTTTTTAAAACGCACTTTTCGAGGTAGACTATTCTATACAAAATTAAAGTACATTTAATTTCGTACAAAAAGCACCCTTTAAGAGTATTTTATGTTTCAAACAGTTTGGCCGCTAAAGCGCACTGAAAAAAGACAAACATTTCCTACTTTGTGGAAAAACCCCCGTTTTTTGTTAGTTTTTCGCTTGTAACTTAAAAACTATGCCTGTAATTACAAAAATTCTTGCATTCTGCTAACTAGTGCTAAACTTTTTATATAAAGTATTTTGTGACTGAATAAACAAACATACATTGGACAAAATATTTAATTAATTAATTATATTAATTCAATTAATTAGTCATTAAATCGTTGTATAATTAATAAGTAATTACATTTATTATTAATTATAAAGTCCAAATAAATAGTTTTTAACAAGTAAATAGTGATAATGTAGGTCTCTACTGAGTTTTGGGTTTTAATGAATCTTGACTTAGCGGTTTCGCGTAATATGACATAAACAACGCGCTCTAGCGTCTGCACGATTTGGCCAAAATAAATGATTAAGGTGTGCAATTTGTAGAGGATTTAATTAGTTACAATTCTGCAGAATGCAAGATTTTTTGTAGTTACGAGCATAGTTTTTGAGTTAAAAGCGAAAAAATCACAAAAAACTGGGTTTTCCACAAAATAGGAAATTTTGGATTTTGGTCCGTTTTCAGCGTGCTCTAGTGGCCAAATCGTTCAACCAAAATATACATTTGAGGGGTGCTTTTTGTAGGAAATGTAATATAGGCCTATTTTAATTTTGTATAGAATAGCCTACCTCGAAAAGTGCAAAGTTTTATGCTTTTCTGGCAAAAAAACTTTTAAAAAGTCGAACATTTTTTAGGTTTTTTGCGATTTTCGTTGTGAAACCATATCCATGAGAAGTACCAAAGTTGAAATTTGGTTTCAGTACTCCAAAAAACATATAGCACAAGTGAGAAAAAACTTCTATACTTTTTCCTGGAAAAAATACCATTTGACTGGACTGACATCGACACAATGTTGAATGTTACCGCTAGTTGTTCAATGTTCGCCAGCACACCGCATATGTCCGCACACTGAGAGAGCAATAACGCAAAATGCTTTAAGCAAAATGTCCAAAGCACTTGCTGTACAACAAAGTGCTGCCTCAGTGTGCGGCCAGCCTAAAGAGCGAAAATTGTGGCTGGAGGCGGAGGCGCAAACAAATTCTACTAATATATTTCGTCTTATAGGCAGTTATACAGCGCCTTCGTGAGTAGACAAATTTCCCAAACAGTTGGTTGAAAACCTAAAACATATATAAACTTAATTTTGGAAATTCCCCCAATTCACGTCAGCGGTTCAACTGCGTGATCGAATTATTATTATTACAACAGGAAAATGAAATACTCAAAAATATTTTTGTGATATCACTTTCAGTAAAGTTTAAAGATCCCACGGAATACATCAGGAATTTTGACTAACTACATAAAATAACACGCTAAAGCCGAATTCAACAGTCTTGCCACTAATTTATAAGCAGGAAATTGCAAACGCTATTAGGAGTGTTTTAGTCAGACTAAATATAAAGCACGCTGAAAGAAATAAATACATTGCTGTTTACCGACTTCAATGGAAAGCACTTCCACAACAATTGACATTAACTATAAAACACAGACTGGGAGATAAATCAATCTTGGCTCCGGTTCTTCAGAATTGCGGAAACAAAAATAATACCAGAAGATTGAGCAACTGATTAGGCCAACGTTGGCGCCATCGCCTGGCGGAAAATGTTGATTTTGCGATACTGTCTGATATCGGAACCCGGCATCAACTGTTTTAAACATTTCCTGGTTTTTTATTCAACATTAACGTTCGTTTTTAAACGATCTGTGTAAATAAAAGTCCGATGTGTCTGAAACGACCTCACAAGAAGTGAAAATTATTTCTCGTAATGAAGCAATTGGTTTTAAATCATCTTCATCGGCTAGTATAGTAGGTTTTGTTACCGACTAGGGCGGTTAAAAAAAATAATGAGAGAGTTTCTACATTCATATATTTTTGGTGTATATGTGTCATGTTTGCTAAACCACTCAACCATTTTTTATAAAATAGTATAGGTCATCGCTCACCAATCCCAGCGGCGATGGCGATACCAATGTAAACAGATTAAATTATACTCCGATATTGTCTCAAAAATTGAGAGGTGACTTATACAGTAGAACTCCAATTATCCGGATTAATTGGGACCGGACCCGGTCCGGATAATCAAAAATCCGGATAATTGGATTTTTCTCGAAAAAAGGCCGTTTTTAGGAGAAAAACGTAAACAAAACACAATAGGTAACATTTACGGTATTTGTTATGAAAAAACAATATCAATAACAATGTTTACATTACGTAATATTTACAAACAATACTAAATCACTGTAAAATACATTATTTTTTTAACATACCAGGCAGAGTCAGCTGTTTTGCTATCTAAAATCGATTCCGCGCCGCCAAGTCTCGCATCCGTTTGACTATGTTCTTATTCAAATCTGATCCGGATAATTGGCGATCCGAATAATTGGAGTCCGGATAATTGGAGTTCTACTGTACATAGGTAATGTAAGACAGAGATCAAAATAGCACGACCATCGAAAATAATTCGAATTGCGGCATGCGTTGTAATTTCACCATTGATATTTAAATAATCAGTAATTCGATTAAGCAGCTGAACCGCTAACATTTTGGAACTTGTCTACTCACGGAGACACTGAATAGCTTCTTGTGTGTGCGAAATATATTAGTAGAATTTGTTTGCACCTAAGCCTCCAGCTAACTCACGCGCTAATTCGTTCCATTCGCAGCGGAAAACTCGCTAAAACGTCGACTTTGTGGTTTCGGGCTATGGACTGCTTTGCTTCGCTCGCAGGGCACAAACTCGGCCGTCAGTCTTTTATCAGAAGATGACCAAAGGATAAAATCCCCCACGTGGATTTGAACCAGGTACGTTAATTGTATTTTACGTTTCGATCGATTTTGGGGGACCAAGCGTGCTATAAAGCCGTGTAAAAAACAAAATGTGCAGAAAATATCCCAAATTTATTTTGTTAGATAAAACAACAAAATAGATTCATTATAGTCCAAAAAATTTAAAGAAATAGTTATTGCCGGTGAAAAAAACGTGCCTCTGGCTGTTAAAGTTTTTACTAACGAACTCGTCCGAGCCACTTAGACAACCAACTTATGTGCCAAATTTGAGTCAAATTGGAATTGTTCGCCTTTGAGTGCGAACACTTAGCATTTTTAATGACACACCGACACGTGTTTTGGGGACCATGATTGGTGCCCATTTACTACTTCCGACCTTAGGTCTCACCATAAAAGTCACTGAAATAACCTCATCTTTTCTATGGAATTTCGCTAATAATTAATCTACGTTTCAAACAAATTTTGATTTTACCAACTAATGGAAACGGTATATTATCCCAGATATCTGGGATAATATGTAACACCAGATGTTTGACTTAAAATACATTAAGCCTTTTGTTTGCTTTTACATCTATATATATAAAATTCAATGTATGTCCGTCTGTTTGTACGTTTGTCTGTTTGTATGTTTGTCCTTTATGCGTTACCAAACCTTCCATCCGATTGCTTTGAAATTTTGCATAGTAACACAGGTTAACAATGGGAAGGTTTTAGGCCATTTACCGAAGTCCTAGGACATTAGGGCTACGCCCCAGTGGCCCTCAAAGTTTCAATGTTAATCTTATGGAAGGTCAATCTTAAGGAAGAAGAAGAAAGATTTCTTTTGATTTTATCAGGGGCACAAAAAACAGCTGTTCGTATGAAAAGCTTAAAACAGCTGATTTTGATCAACAGCTGATTTTGATCAACAACTGATTTGGATCAAAAACTGAATATAATTTTAGGTTAGGTAAATCAAACAATAGCAATAGCGAAGCATTGACGGGTCCACTAGTAATCTAATAAAAACTCTTAGTTGTGGAAGAATGATTACTTTCAAGAAACGTGTTTTGGTTCATTGTAGGCGTAGCTTAAAATGATGATAATTTGTATCTAAATCATCTGTTTTATTTATGATATGTAACAGCAGATGTTTGAATTGAATTATAATATGGAAAGAATTCTTCGTTGATTATTAATTGTTTTTGTTTGTTGTAGTTTGGTAATATAACCTAAAAAAGCTGATCGTTCCGAAAGTTATCGTTTCACTATTTTTACGCTTTAAAATAAAATAAAATAGGATAGAGGCATTTTGATATAAATTGCGGGGTTAGTGGTGACCTTTACACAATTTATGTCAGAGATTGAAATAGACTCGCAACCAACCCCAACAATTCGAATTGCGGGGTGCGTTGTGATTTCGTCATTAATATTTAAATAATCAATAATCGATATTTCAAACAAATTTTGATATTTCCAACTATTGGAAACAATATAATATGTAACACCAGATGTTTGAATTATAACGTAGTAAGTCTTTTCCGTTAATTTTGGTTTGTGTTTGATTTTAAATAATCTAGAAGAACTGTTAATTGTGAAGACTAAGATTGGTTGCTGCCGCAAACGTCTTTTTGTTTCAGTATAGGCCTAACCTAAAATAATGATAAGTTTTGATTTTAATTCAAATCAGCTGTTTTAAATATAACGTAATAACGGCTGTTTGATTAGGCCTCAGATACTTTGAAAAAACTAACCCTTTTTCGTATATTTTGTTTGTTTTGATTTTCTAACGTAACCAAAAAATGCAATTGGCTGGGAACAATAATTAACTGATTCTAGATGTACACAAAAATTGAAATTAAGATTAAAATTTGGCACACAAGTTAGTTGTCCAAGTTGGTAGCTATTTTAATGAATGCAAATACATCTAACAAACATGTGTTGCTTTTTAATGCGAATCAGTTGTTTTATCTGTTACTAGAGGGCTCCGAAACCTGCTCTCTTCGCTCGCCAACCCCCGCGATGAAGCAAACCCAAACAGATTACCACTTATGAAACAAAGGTGTAAATCAGGATAAGTATAACAATTTTTTACTTTCTCCACCCTATATATGGAGAAAGTATTGTTTTCGTAAAAATGTTCGAATTTGAATTTTCAGTTGAATTATCTGTTTTGGTGCTCCCAGAACCCCAAAAAATTGTGTAGTGCAATTATCTGTGTTGGTGCTCCCTGAACCCAAAAATATTTTTAGTGGAATCTTTTGTTTTGGTGCTTCCTGAACCCAAAAAAGTGTTTTTAGAGTGGTGTCTGTCTGTCAGTCTGTATGTATACACGACCAGAGAGGATACTATTGGTCCGATTTTCATGAAATTTGGTATGTAGGTACCTACTAAACCCTAATATCTCCAAACGTTTTTTCATTTTTTGGAATTTTTAATTTTTAAGGGTAATTTACCCCTAAAAACCCATAAAAAACGACAAAAATGCAAATTTCTCAAAAACGGCTCTAACGATTTTGATCAAATGTTCAGTATTTATAGTGCTTAAGATGTCAAACAAAATGACACCACCCGCTTTTATCAAAACTTCGGCGTTTTATAACTATGGAGAAATGTTTAAAAATAAACAAGTTTGTGTTGTCAATCTAGCATCGCGGCAGCGGCCGCACGGGGTAGCACCACGGTAGCGACCACGGCCAGTAATTCAAAGGTCGCGCGATCGAATCCCGCCTGGGACAATAATTTTTTTATACGAT
>JAGFPH010002000.1:29486-64658 GCA_018207615.1 Philaenus spumarius
ATTTAATGAATCATTTCCCGGGGATGAAGTTGTGTTTCTTAATTGTGTCCATCAAGAAGCTCTGTGTAAATCTGCTCCGGAGATGAAACATGTGCTTGATGTTGTTAATAACTTGTTAAAAGCATTCGTTCACGAGCACTCAATCATAGACAATTTCGAGAGTTTCTGGACTTATTGCAGTCTAAATATGCTGATGTACTTTGAGGTGGCTTAGTGCAGGACGGGTTTTCGAACGAGTTTGGGATCTAAAAGACGAAACAATCTCTTTCACGGAAGAAAAAGGAATGGACGAGTGCGAACATTTTGAAAGATATTGTATGGCTTTCGGACTTTGCATTTTTACAGATCTTCTCAGACACATAAATAAATTGAACCCTTAACTCCAGGGAAGAAATCAATTAATCCAAGATATTTGGGGTCATATCAGGAGTTTCAAAATGAAATTGAATCTATTTTCCAAACAACTAGTCAAGAAAGGCTTTACTCATTTTCCAAGACTAAACACTATTAGATAAGTTAGATAAGGCAAACTTAAAAGCTATGAGAAAAGGGTGAAAAGTCTTCACTAAGAATTTGAACGAAGATTCCAAGATTACAAAGTTATCGAACAGGACCTCGACATTTTTAGCATGTCATTTAATGTGGATTGTGAATCAGTCAAACCAGAATTTCAGCTCGAACTGATTGCGTTGCAATGTAACTCTGAATTGAAGCAACTATTTCTCAACGTTTCTAAAATTGAGTTCTACAAGGAACTGTCAAAATGAAGTTTCCCAAACCTGAAATCTCACTAATTTTGAGAAAATCTCTCTAACTTTGATCGGCTGTATCTTGGTTAATATTAGGTTTAGGAAGAAGTTTAAGGATGCCAAATTGTAGAACATTTACTGCCCTACAACTTTAAAGATAAATGTTTTGGTCGAAAACAGCTTATTTTAGAAGTTATAAGCTAAAAACCGACAAAAATCCGAAAATGTTGAAGTTTTTCGGCCCCCCCCAAAATTAGCACAGGGTCCTCGAGTTGGAAAACTTGACAGAGTCATCCCACAGCACCCCCAAACAACCTGTAAAAGTTTCATTAACTTCGGAATTTTTTCCAGGTACAATGTACATATCTACTGGACTACACGCTCAGAAGATAATTGCGATGTTTGCATCTTCCTACATCAGTGGATAGGTGTTATGTACTACGAAGCTTCGCAAAAACAGCGTTAAAAATCGATTGACTGACTACCATTTAGCTTCACTACTGTGAATCAGCTCATCTGAGTTTCTACGAGGTTGTGGACAATTTTTAGACGCTCAGTCACAGTTTCATATGTCACATACGCTTTCATACTCTTCTAAAGAATAATACATTTTTGTATCTTTTTCTAAGTTTTTTTTACCGTTGTAGCATATAATAAACAAGTTTTGTGTGATGTAGAAATAAAAAATAAAGTTTATCACTTATAAATATGTGTTTTGTTCAATTTTTTTCGGTCCACCTAGTTATTTTGTAAATTTTATCTGGCCCAGTCCTTAAAAAGTTTGCCCATGTCTGCCCTAGACAAATGGTTAGTGTCGGTGTCTTCAGTTCTAAGGACTTTTGGTTCGATCCCACGAAACAATAAACTTTTTTTACATTGTAAAATGTTTCGGCATATTGTCTGTCTGTTCGTTACGCGATTACGACCAAACGCGTTGTTAGATTTTCTTCAAATTTGGTATATAAATGTTCCTTGAAGTCAGGAAAAACGACGTATGTGTGGGCTTTACACAGCGGCAAGGATGGTTAAGGGAAAACAAAATCAGAAATGAAAAATTTCAATTGTATAATAGGTTCTGTGATTGTGTGTACATTTTCTGTCATATCTAGCTTGAATCTTGCCTTTTTTGACATTGAGATTATTTGAAATTACATTACTGATGTCGATGTTACAAGAGGACAACGTGAAATGAGGCTTAAAAGATGTTTGAAAAGACACATCGTATTCTATAAACGAATGCAAAATAATTAGCCAACTGATTTCACAGATCCTGTACATTATCGGATTGAAACGAGGAAATTATACAACTATCTATCCCGGTTTGATATCTCCCTAACATTAAACTAATATTATGCTATACATTTCGAAAATCATTTCTACTAAACAAAAACATTTTCCATCAACATTTTACTTAAATATTTTTTTAGGTACCTTCTCAAGAGACAAATTATGATATCTGGTGTTCCTGGAAATATTGTTGGCTTCTTAATGAAAATAGTCGCGATATACCCTGTATACAGGAAATAGAAGGCTTGTGTAGGGGGGCGTAAACTTATCTGCACTTCAGGGGGGCATTTACATTTTTCCCTGTAACGGAATTACGACCTTCCGTGTTTTGGGTCTCTGGGAAGGTTTTGATATTTTCGCTTCAGAAAACCATATTTTATTGTAAGTATTTTTGGTCAAATTAAAAGTGCAGATAATATTATATTTACTCTCCGAAGAACAATACACATACTATATTATTATTATTATAGCCAGAACGACGGATTAGTCATGGGTTGTCCATTATCGAGCATAATGGCAGAAATATTTGTGAACCATATTGAGAACCATCACATAATGTCATAAAAAAATAAACACCTTAAAAACATCACATACTATCACAGGTATGTTGATGATATTATCGTCTTATTCCAAGGCACAAAACGACAAATTATGAATTTTTCTAATTATCTTAACAACATACATCCGTCATTGAAATTTACATCTGAAATTGAAAATAATAACAGTATCAACTATTTAGATCTCACAATAACCAGAAGCGATAAGAAACACAGTTTTAAAATATATAGGAAACCAACCCAAACCGATCATACAACATGCCTCATCCAACCATCCAGTTCAACACAAAATGGCAGCCTACAATAGTTTGTTATATAGATTAAGAAATGCACCCATGACAGACACAGATTTCCATGAGGAACTAAGAACAATAGAATATATTGCCGTCCAAAATGGTTTTGATGCTTCAATTATAAAGAAATTGTTAAATAAGCAGATCAGGAAATGTAGAACCAAGCAGGTTACACAACAACCAAAAAAAGATGAAAAATATTTAGTTTTTAACGATCACAAAAGTATTGAACATATACTCGGGAATGTGCTCCACAAACAAGGCTACAAGGTAGCTTATAGGACAACAAATAACATACAAAATCATATAAGAAAAAGACACAATCCGAAGAATAAATATGATGGCACAGGAGTATATCAGTTATTCTGTAAGGACTGCCCAAAGACATATATATAGGACAAACAGGAAGAGCATTCTACAAAAGATTTAAAGAACATATTCCTTCCGCCAAACAATATATGGACCAAACAACGACTGTGTCTAAATTTACTGAACACATCATCGAGCAGGATCATAATTACTCATGTATAGAGGACACCATGAAAATATTACATCGGTGTAAGAAAGGAAACTTCATGAACGCATTGGAACAGTATGAAATATACAAGAATTTCAAAACTGACAGTAGTTCGTTATTAAACGAAAAACTAAACTTCAGTTCCAATGCACTATACGACACCGTGTTATCACTAAGAGGTAACACACAACCCCTCTAACCAAATTATTACTGCAGTAATGTTTAAGACACCGCGCGGTACGGTACAGTGATGATGTAGTTCAGGAACAATTTTAACTCGTGTGTGCGTGTAAATGTTTTGTGTTAAGTGTTTTTATGTTTATTTATTTAAGTGTTCAAAATTGACGAAGGGAAACCGAATGGACTTGAAAATGGTTGAATAACCGAATCGGCCGTCGTTCTAAACGACGAACAAATGGAATATTGAAGACGGTAAGTCTAACATTTGATTTTATCAATTAACAATATTCGGAATGTCGAAAACCAATAATAATGACACATACTATGTAACTATTTATTGTTATAACCAAGTAAACACTTGTAAAATTCACAAACATATTTATTGGAACATTCAAACATTGATTGAACCTTAAAACGATGGTTGTTCCGTTAATTATTCTTCACAAACTTTTGTTTCAGGTTAGGTTAACAAAATAAAAACAAACTCCAACAAAAAGTAATTGGACCATGCAGCTGAACCGCAGACGTGAGTTGAGCGAATTAAAAAAATTAGGTTTACATGTTTTAGGGCGCTGAATAGCTGCCTCCGTGTACGAAATATAATAGTAGAATTTGTTTGAACCTAAGCCTCCAGCTTTGACTCACGCGCTCCTCCGTTCCACCTCACGCGCTTTGCGAGTTTGCACCTCGACCTGACATCTTCGGGTTATGGACTGCTTCGCTTCGCTCGCAGCAAACTCGTACGGATTCGGATCAATTAGACTCGGATTCTTTTGGATAATAGCAAGCACTACAAAGACAAAGGCTATTCTTTTTCTCCACCGGAGATTATCGAGTGCACACCGGTGCTAATCATTAACGTTTCGATTAGTGTTTGTGTATGTGTTATGTGTTGTGACCGTTATTTTAATATTTGACGATTCCTGGAGAAGGAATGAATAAACTAGGGAAGTTCTGATGATGAAGTTGTGACTTCGAAACTAGTCACGCATAAAAATTGTCACATGATGGACCTTTTAAGGTAATTTATTATATTATTAAGAAAAAGTCTTACTACATCACAAACACCTATCACTAATAATATTATGCCAACTTTATTTTTTACTAGGCCTATTTCACCAGTTTGATATCCTACTTTACTGTTCACATTTTGGTCATATTTTAAAACTTGAAAATTACCTCTCTTCTATATAAAAAATGTCTGTCGTAATCAATCGTCATTACCGTGAAAATATCATAGTATACATCTATGCAATAATCTGTTTGAATTTGCTTCGGCACAGGGGGTTTATAAACGAAGTGAGCACGGGTTTATCCCTCTATAGTTCCCTATATTTATAATTGGTTTTAAGTATATTTTTCATTATTTAAATTTACAAATATAAATTTAAGACGTTGTGGAAAGTCTAAGTGTAATAAACTACGTACAAAAATCTATATATATAAAAGCCAAATCCACTGACTCACTGATCACGATTTCTCAAAAGCTACTGAACGGATTGGAACGAAATTTGGTATGTAGCTTTCTCTAGAGCCTTAGGTGCTCGATAAGAAAGGTTTTCAAAAAAATAGAAATTTTATGGGAGGTGTTTAGGGGTCAAAGTTACTAAATCACGATTTCTCTTAAACTACTGAACGGATTGGAATGCCCACAATCTTGTTTGGTATGCAGCTTCCCCTAGGGCCATATGTGCTGATAAGAAAGGGCTTCAAAAAATTTGAAATCTTATGGAGGGTTTGGGAGGTCAAAGTTACTAAATCACGATTTCTCCAAAACCATTGAACGGATTGGAATGCAATTTGGTATGTAGCTTCCTCTAGGGCCATAAGTGCTCGCTAAGACAGGTTTTCAAAAAATTCGACATTTTAGGGGAGGTTTGGGGGGGAGGCAAATTAAAAAAATAAACCACCAAACGGATTGGAATGAAATTTGGTGTACAGCTTCCTCTAGGGCCCTAGGTGCTCGCTAAGAAAGGGTTTAAAAAAATTCAAAATTTTTGGGGAGGTTTGGGGGGAGTTAAGTTTCTAAACATCCCCATAAGAAATACATAGTGTAATGTATTTATTGATATAATATATTTTTTGTTAATATACATTTAACTTTGATTTGTCTATCCGTGCAAAGCCGGATGTGGCCAGTTAGTAGATAATATAAGTTAAGCCTTGAAACATCTGCTAAACCCTTTACATACAAACACTCAGGATTCGTAAGACTAGAAATGAGATGTCAAAATATAACTGTATACAAACTAGAAGAGGAACCACAGTTCTCGCAATCATTGAATATTAACACAAGTACAAAGTTGGTAAACACAGTGTCGTTGCGAGGACATGTCACCTGTTGCGGACACCAGGCCACCCCTTCCCCTTTCGCAGCAACCGCACTCCCACCTATAGTTTACTCCCTGTAGGGAATTCTTGCGTTATTTTCACAATCTAACAAAAATCTCAGCTACGTCGAAATATTTCTTAAATTGTACACGACACTAACACCATCGGTAGGCTGAGACGAATAAGGCTTAAAATAAAACAGCAACTTTGAACATCTTTTCAGCGAATTTCCAAAGGAAAACGGCAATGATTAATTCAATCCTTAGTGGACCGTGAAGCATTTGCTTTTCCAAAGATTTTGATGCGCAAATACTGAGACCAACATTCATGTGTGTAGTAAAATTTGAAACATAACTGCAATCTATGCTACAGACCGAGTGGCTAATAGTGCATGACAGCTTGGAAACATGCCAATATACAGCTTCATTTACTTCGGCCTCTCCCCATTGACACGGCTTTGGAGGCTTACCAGATTTATGCATTTGCAGATATGATTTGTGTACGAATACAATATGTAAATTTTCTTAGTTGGTTGCTTTGGTAATGAACGTGTGTTGGTTCAGTATATTAGACATCTAGAATTGTGTTGCTAAGCGTTTGACTCAAATCAGCTGTTTATTTGTTATAGGGCTGGGGGTAAACCCCGTATTTTGACCATTTTCAAGTCTTAAAATTTGCAAAATCCTTTCTTAGTGCACTTTTACATAGCGGTATGAAGGTACCCTGAACATTTTAAAGCTATCAGTCAAATGATGAAATTTTTATGCACTCAGTCAGGACTTTTCCTTTTATATATTATACAGATATATTTTATTACACCTTTTATACAGCGCCATCGTAAGTATTTTCTTTGTTCTATTTAATAAGCGTTGTATTTTGTCCTCGTGCCGTGGCCTGCTGCCGTCTCATTTAGTGAAAAGTTGCAACGCTTTGTTTGATGCGTTTTTTTGTTCTAGCAATCCGGAAATGTTGACGTCGCATATGTTTAGATGGGGACGCGTAAACTGCCCCGATATTTTAGGTACTTTTGTAATGATGAAAATGCCTCGCTCATTAAAGAGGATCAAGAAGGGTCGCCTCGCCAGACCAGAATTGCTGAAATTGCCCCAAATTTCTACTTGACACAGGTAAGGGTTAGTTTTATATCCCTCCGAATTCTCTCCGGATAGTTTTATAGCCCCTTGCTGTAGAATACCAACTGATTGGAACGCATACCAATAAAAATATTAGGATAGGTTAGGTTGGTTTGGTTTTAGAAGACTGCAGCCACTGACAGGACGCAGGGATAAAAGGTGTTTGAATTGAATTATAAGCATTTTTCGTTGATTTTCGTTAGTGCTTGCTTTTAGTTTGTTAACCTAACCTAAAAAATTCCCTTTTTTTCCCAGTCCCATAGCAACTACCTGGCCGGGCGCTCGGGTCAATTTCAGCATTTCTAGTATTGCGAGGCAACCCGTCTTAATCCTCTTTAATGAGCGGGGCAGTTTCATCGTTTCAAAAGTACCCAAAATGTCGGAACAGTTTCACTACGCCCGTTTAGATTTACGTAGACATGATTTACTCACTTGTTAAAACAAGAAAATTTTGTTAAACAGCTACTGACACCCGTTACCAGCTACATAGCTCAGCTGTATAGCAGATGTTTAGTCATATACTTATAGCAGAAAATGAGCTATCCACGATTTTTTGTAACCATAAAAGAAAGCTATAAAGCTCTGCTAAATGCGAAATGTATTTATGTCCATTTTATTTAAGTCGTCACACCTAGTTCAATTTGAATTTCACTTTACACTTTAGTTTACTATTCAATATAATTGATGTTATTATAGCTTTCTGGCTTCGTTATGCTTTCACTACGGTCTTCGTGTGGGCTGAATGATGGACAAAATACATTAAGTGAATTTGAGTTTAATAAAGGGATTGATTTCCTCATAGACCTACTTAGAGAGCATGCTGTTTAATGAGGTGCCACACAAGTTTACTATAAAATAATTCGATCACGTAGTTAATCCGCTGAATAGCTGCCTACGTGTACGAAATATATTAGTAGATTTTGTTTGCACATCAGCCTCCAGCCCTCGGCTTACGCACTTATTCGTATCGCTCGCACGCGGAAAAATAAAAAGTTTTCACCTTGAACTTACGGCCTCGGAGGATCCTCGTGGATCTTAACTGGTTACTTTTATGGTATTTTACGTTTTGATCGATTTTGGGGGAACCAGACGGGCTATAAGGTCGTGTAGTAAATCTAAATGTGCAGAATAAAATTACATATTTACTAGCTGACCCGTACGGCGTTGCCCGTGGTTGTTGATATTTTCAGTCTTTTTGACGTAATTGTAATTCTTTTTAAGTGTTCGTTGAATACCTGTGCGTATCCTACTATGGTCATGAAAAAAAAGTCTACGCTATTTAGGAAAGCACTGAAAATTATTGTATTCCTGTAAACTACTATCTAACATGAAAAAGCTTTAAATATATCGTTTTAATTTATAGTTTTTAATAAGTTTGACTTTCACTTAATTTCATTGACAATGTTGCGAGCACCTACGGCCTTAGAGGAAGCTACGTACCAAATTTCATTCCAATTCGTTCTTATAGGGATTTTTAGTAACTTTGACCCCCCTCCCCAAACCACCATAAAATTTCGAATTTCTTTTAACCCTTTCTTAGCGAGGGTTTAATTTAGCTGGGGGTCGTAGAAAAGATATTTGAATCACTTTGTAACATCCGCGTTAATTTAGGATGTAACAAACTGGTTCAAATAGAGTTTGTAATTTTAAATGTATAGGACTATTAGTATAAGATATATATTGTTTAGTATTTAAATATACAATATACAGTATATATCAAAATAAAGCTACGAATGTGATATTTTAATGGCATTTAGTTTAATTCAGATGGTTTGTTTAGTTTTCAATAAAATATGTTTAAACTCGTGTATGTTTATGGTTATGCATGGTGTTAAATAATTTGTTTGTAATTATTATTATTGATAGCGAAAATATGTTTTGAAAAGTATTAAAAACTTCATAGTTATGATATATTTTATATAAACAAGATTTTAAGCAGCATATCTCTAAGTAGGCCTATATAGATATTTAATAACCAATGTTTGAGTTGAATTATAATTCTGTAAGCATTTTTATTTGTGTTTGTTTATAGTTTTTCAATCTAACCTTAAAAAGCTGTTGGTTTTGAAGAGTATTAAAGTGATTATAAATTTGCTAAGTAATGTTGCTATGGTAATACATGTAAACAAACATAAGCTTTTTATACGAACAGCTGTTTTTGTGAGCTATGGTTTTGAGTTCATACAATAAATGCTGTTCAGTTTCTTCCAAATTTGAAACTTTTTTGGGAAACTTTTCAAACTTTTCTTTACGTATAAACCTTCTATGAACTACTACAAACATTTTAAGACCAAAAATATCCAAATCGTTCCAGCCGTTCTCGAGTTTTAGCGAGACTAACGAACGGAGGTGGGGTGGGGGTTGGCGAGCGGAGCGAGCAGGTGGCAAAGCCCCCCTCCACCTAGTAATGTTGGCACACTTATTTGCAATTAAGCATGGTTGACTCAAGATTATATGTGTTTATTACTATAACTACAAACCACTTTAAATAGAGAACTTTTCCTATTGTTACCCTATCAACTAAGTTCATGCACAGTATAGTCAAAATTAACATTGTTGTGGAACAAACGTAAATACACATAGTATTTGTCAAAATAGTTTTAGTAGTCTCAAAGCTGTGCGTGACCACACACAACACCCACAATGTGGTAAAATTAGAATCTTTCATTCCGATTCATCACAAGTTGTGTAGAAAGACCATATACTGAAAAGCACATAATGTCCAATTTGACATCCTTATAAAGGCCGTGACGTCACGATCGAGTCTCTATCATAAAAAAGTTGACGTCATTTCACGGAAGTGTTTACAGAAATCCCTTTGTAAATACAAAAAGTATTAATAAATTTAATTGGACCAGCTTACACGTAGGAGTATACTGACTAAACATGTCATTCCTCGAAACAGAAAGTCACAAACAAATAATACCCTGTTATTCGGTCCGTTTCGTATAAGGCACAGAGTGACATCGGGACGCTCGTGAATCAGACTTGGAGGACGGCCAGATGTTTAAACGCTGCCGTTGCTTTGCTTCTGCTACATTCCAACGGGTCAGACAATGTTCGAAGCTGCCAACTGTTGGTTCGATAATACGCACTAATGTGCGCCGAAAGGTAGAAAGAATGCGTCTGCACGCACTGCCTTCACTCCTGAATAGCCAGGTAAATCTTAAGGCAACTGCACGCCTTCCGATCCGATCCGATCCGATGTAGGATGAAAGTGGCTAATTGTATAGTGGGTTGATCGTCCTAGCAAACAAGTTGGAATCCGATTCAAGAAGGTCGGACGGTCTTCCTCAACCGACTAGCCTACTTAGGACAGTCACCCTCTCCACATTTCTTCCTAGATCGGATAGTGTGATCAATACCATATAAGTACCCGGTTAAAATCCAAGTGGAGGATTTTACTGTGAGGTATCTTGTGATTGAGCCGACGGTCGGGATGTTGTTTGTCGTCTGCGAGCGAAGAAAAGCAGTCCACGATCCGAGACTGCAAGATTAAGGTGCAAACTTGCAAAGCGCAGTCCATATTTCCAGGCCGTAAGATCGAGCTGCAAACTCTCAAATCGAGTTTTACCTCTGCGAAGTAACGAGTGAGTGGGGCTACACTGGATTCCACGTTCACCGTGCAGTACAGCTGGGAAATTGGCAAGACCGTAGTCTTGGTGAAAGACAGCATCTGTTTAGTAACAATGGCTGCTTATCTGTAACTAAAAATGACTTTATAGAAATTTTATGACTAAATTTGGAATAAATTTTGAGTGGGAATGAGATGGCGGATCGATGAAATACACTGGGATTAATTACGAAAGTGTGTGGCGTTTAAGAATAGAGCTTGGATTTTTGGATGCTTATGGTGGTTCGTAAACCAGACATAAGGGACGCTTTCTTCTGACCTGCGCAGGTGCAGGATCAGTGATGATCTGTTTTATGTGTGTGTGCTGAGACCCTTCGGCTCTGTGTTTGACTCTATGTGTTAATTTTAGAATGAAGTCCTCGAGTGTGGGGATTTTGTGCCCTTGAGAGATGGTGACGTTCTTTACGTACCATGGGGAGTTGGTGATCCAACGGAGAGTTTTGTTCTGGAAGGAATCCAACTTTTTCTTCCAAGAAACAGATAGCAAAGAGTACCAAGCCGGAGCTGCGTACGTGAGTACCGGTCTGATATATGTTTTGTACATGGACAATCTGATACGAAGTGGTAGGGGGCTCTTGGCGTGAATGACTGGAAGGAGTCTGCCACGGACGGATTTAGCCCTTGACAGAGTTTGCTTGGCGTGATGGGACAGGTTTAATTTAGCGTCAAGCGTGATTCCAAGGTATCTGACTTTGCGGGTCCATGCTATGGGTGATTTATTTAGAGTTAATTGGACTTTAGGAAATCTACGTAGTGGAGAAAATTGGATGGCTTGCGTTTTATCTGTGTTCACTGCAGTTCTCCACTTCCTGAGCCACGGCTGTAGGGCATCCAACTGTTGTTGAATGACCGAAGAACCGTATTCCAGGTTCAGAGTCCTGTAGTAGAACATAGCGTCATCAGCAAAGAGTCGCAGTGATACTTTGGGGATGACTGGAATATCGTTAGTGTACAGAGGGTACAGTAACGGACCAAGAACTGAGCCTTGGGGAACTCCTGCCTCGATGGGTCTAGAAGTAGAAAGTGTACCTTCGACAGCAACCTGGAACCATTTGTTGTCGAGGTATGAACTTATGAGATGTACATAGCATGGAGGAACTGGGCTGCGGGCTAGTTTATAAAGCAGGCCTTCGTGCCATACTTTATCAAAAGCTTTTGATATGTCCAGGAAAACTGCAATTGATTGATTTTTATTATTGAAGCCATCGGAAAGGTCGTTGAGAACTTTTACAAGTTGGAGTGTTGTAGAATGTTCACTTCGAAAGCCAAATTGCTCAGGACGAATGACGTCTTTGAGATGCTGGGTGAGCAGGGAGTAGACTAATCTCTCAAAGACTTTAGAAATCGTTGGTAGTAAAGAAATGGGCCTGTGATTTTCAGGAAAAAGAGCTTCCCTGTAATGGTAGTAGCATGTCTATTCTACCGTAAGATCTGTACTGCACGGTGAACGTTGAATCGAGTGTAGAGGATGAGGTGCAAACAAATTCTACTAATATATTTCGTACACTTAGGCAGCTATTCAGCGCAGTTAACCAATTTTCCAAATAGTTGGTTGAAACCCTAATTTAATTTTTGTTTAAATCTATTTTTAAATCTATAAACTATGTTATACTTTTTTTATAATTTATAAGCTATATATTACGAAGATATAAATTATATTATACTACATACATGTGTTATACATATACACTAACACAATCATACATACTACGGACACTCAGACAACTAAAACACATTTTATATTTACACAAACAACTTAATTATTAAATTTCCCCGGATATACGCTTAGTAATTAAATTCTTGTATTAAGGCTCTTCTATACCTTGAAGAAAACTCCCGAGTGTACAGTATGATTTCAATACAAAAGGTCTGACTGAAGCCGCAAAAACGTTGAAACATGCATTCGTAAAAACTTGTTTCGGATTCTATTTATAAATTAATAATCTGGGAAACTGCTTTAAGTTTTAAAGAAGGCTTTATATTTGTTACGTGTTAGCTTAAAATATGGAAATTATTGCTTAAAACTCCCAAAAAATGCGTTAAAAATAATCGATTTTTACTCAGTTAAACTGTTGATTAAAATGAGTTGCCGTCGATTTCTTTCATTTATGAGGTATAAGACAAAAGCACAAAGCCTTTAAGAACAATTAAAGATGTTTCAGAAACTTTTTAGGTTGAAAAACGGCGTCCGAAACACGTTAGTACGAAATGCATATTTTTGCTGTTTTACGCAAAGAATAGAAGACCCTTTATTCCCACTTATATTGCCATTATTGTTGGATATATTTCGCAAGGTGGGCCCAATCTCTTCCATTTAGATATTTTACAAATTCATCCCTGGGCAATGAAAAACTTCCGAACCAACTTCTTAGAATTATCTTTAACATATTCAGCGTGCATCGAATTGAAAAACGTTCTACTAATATATTTCTTACACGCAGGCAGGTATTCAGCTCTTTCGTTAGTAGACCAATTTCCCAAATAGTTGATTGAAACTCTAAAAAATATAAACTTGGTTTTGGAAATTCTTTGAACTCACATCAGCGGTTCAGCTGTGTAATGGAATTATTTTATAATTTCATTTATTTAAAATAGGGAAAGAACTCTTTCTACAATTGGTTCTCTTGACAGTGTTTCATCTTTTGTGAGAACCTTGTTGAGAAATTGTTATTTTATAACCACATACATTCATTTTGTATAAATTGGTTTACTTTGATGTATGAAACGCCATATGCGTCCGTTACAATTTTTTGAGATATTGTGGCAGGAGCACAGAGATTTTTGAGATTTTGTGAATAGGTTTTCTATGGCTCCCTCCCTCTGTCGGCGAATAACTGTCTCTAAACCAGATTTTTCCTAACTTTTCCTTCTTTTTTAAATACTATAATGTTTGAGCTTACCGAACGAATGCGTTAGCCGATTTTTATTATCTAACAACAGAAATTCATGGTTTTAAAGGGTTTCAATAAGGAAATATGTGTCTATTACAAAAGATTTAAATGGGGTTGTAGAAGGGGTCAAAAGGAGGGGTTGGGATTTTGTAAATAATTTTTCTAGGATTCTCCCTAACATAAATTTGCCCCAATATCAAATGTGGGATATCTCTTTCCGTTTGTTTAAATAATTCGACCACGCACCTGAACCTCTGACGTGAGTTGAGCGGTTTCCAAAATGAAGTTTATATGTTTTAGGGTCCCTACCAACTATTTGTTAAATTGGACTACTACTCACGAAGGCGCTGAGTTCATGTGTACTCATACGCTCCTTCGTTCCGCCTTGCGAATTTGCACATCGACCTTGCGGCCTCGGATTATGGACTACTTTGCTTCGCTCGCAGGGTCAAAATTTGGCCTCGGATCATAAGATCCCCCCCCCCACGTTAGAATCACCAACGTTGATTTGAACAGGGTAATTTTATGGTATTTTATATTTTGATCGATATTGGGAGAACCAAGCGATAAGTTCGATAAGATATAATAAGGTCGTGTACAAAACAAAATGTGTAGAATATTAATAACATCCTACATTTATTTCTACGAAAAATATAAAAAAGTAGTTATTTCCGGTCAATAGAGGTGTTTCCGGTTATTGGATTTTTTTTGGCAATGAATTTGTCTGAGCGACTTAGACAACCAATGTGTACCAAATTTGGACTAAATCGGACTTAAAATGCGGCCGTTAGAGTGCGAACACATTTTTACATACATAAAATTTGTAATGACACCTTAAAATGTGTTCTGTAACCATGATCGGTGCTCATGGACCACTCTCGACCTCAGGTATCTCCAAGTGTCACTGCAAAGCTCATCTTTCCTATGAAAGTTCGATAATAACAAATGTGGTGGTTTTTTTTTCAAAAAATCACCCTGTATCTATAAAACATTAAAACGAAATTCAAACGTTGATTTTCTATCATAAAATATGAGTTCCTTATAAAGTGTTATCATTTTTAGAAACACTTCCTTTCTATAATAATTTATTCTTAACTAGGGGAGACCCCTGCGTGCTCCGCACGCCAACCCCTGATGGAACCTTCTAAAAACAAATGTTATGTTCTATTTATAATGAAGGTGTAGGATTAGTAATAACCTCAAAACTAAGATAGTAAATAATGTTATGACATGTTAAAATGAAATTATTTCGTATATTTTATAACAGCAGTTATAATAAAGGTTAAAAGAACCAGTAAGGCTCAGGTCTACACTTTATCAAAAACCTAACCAAAAAGTTAGAAATAAAAATAATTGTAACATATTTTAAAATCAGCAGTTAATATTGGCTACTCACTATCAATTACAGTATATTATCAATAAGTAGGCCTACTATTAAATTATTATATGACTTATTTATTTTTAATTAGGATGTAACATAGTTTTTTATTGGTTTGTGTGTGTTGAAACCGTCATGTGTTGGTTCAGTCTAGGCCTAACTTAAAATATTATTTTGTAATAAGCTGGACATCCGAATCAACTCTTTTATCTGTTATTTTATTTTGGTTGCTATGGTATGAATGTAAATACATTCAAGAAATTGGCTCATCAGTCTAGGTCTCACCTAAAATTATGCTGAATTTATTTCACCTGTCTTAACGGCCACATACAAACATAATTTATGTTTTTGTGCACATCTTTGAAGGATATAAGTTTCACCTTTCAACTGTCGTACTTAGTTTTTCATAATGTTGCTTATTTATTGGTGATACAGCTGTTTAGACGCTATGGGTTTAACGTTCAACTTGATCCTGTGAATTTGTTCCGACTAAATTTACAAAAATGTTGAAATAAAAAATATTCGTATCAATATGAATTTTAGCCCATGTTACTTTTGGATAGTGTAGCTTTTTATTAGTAAAACTATTTTCTCAATCGGTTCCGTAGTTCCACAGATTACCTTTACATACAAATAAACAAATTTGACCTCTTTATAGGAAACAGCTGATTACCGTTATTATTACAGTCAATAAACATATGTAATGGTGCTTACATTTTTGTTCAATATTGAGTATATTTTTTGTTGTTTTTATATTCAATAGATGCTGCAGTTTTTCTAAAAGTATTTAAAAACACGCTTGCATTCAAATGAAAGTTTGTGTAAACATTTCAAAGCAATCGGTGTGAAGAACTTTCGGAGATTATCGATTTTGAACAAACGCACATTTACATTTTTAAATTTTATATAATTATGTAATATTTCAAAGATATTCTAATCACCCAAATTATTACGTTCGAACACATTTGGATTCTCGACAGCTTTAAAATAAAATGTACTGTACAAATAATACTCTAAAACAGCTGATGTGTTTATATCCTTTCCACAAGGAAAATAGTTGTTGTGGAAAACGTGATTGCATTGTGTCAATTGAATTATATCACTTAAACGACAACGTGATGGGCATGGAGTATTGTCCTTTAGATAACAGATGTATTCTAGAAACACGTGGGACTGGGCCGACACGCGAGTAACAGGTGGTGGACTCTGTTGCCTGTAAACAAATTGTTGTTGTAAACGCAAACAAAAATGCTATTTATTTGTAATGCAACTGAGTTATATCAACACAAGAACTGATCTGTTTAAAACTTATCTATATATTAATTTGAAAAGATTTTTTTTGTAATCCGAGTGAGATCTCGAGTTTTACTGGACCGATATACACGCAGTTGGTACCAAATTAAAGGTAATTGTCTGTATATTTGCCCATTTTACTTGGATTTCAGCTATTAACCCACTAAATTCTCTAAAAACGGAAATTAAAATCTCTTATGGCAATTTAACATGGAGTAAAAATTTAAGCCTATTCCGAGTTATATCTGGTGTTCCATTAGACCGATTTACTTACGGTTTGTGTTAAATGAAAGATATTAACTCTATATTTGCCCATTTGCCTTAAAATTTTACTATTCCATAATTTACTATTTTAAAAATGGAATTTAAAGTATTTTCCATCCATTAACATTGTATTTACTGAATAGCACAGATCAGCTGATTATAAGAGCACATGTTTTATTATCATCTGGAGTTAAATTTTACAGATATATTAGCACAGATCAGCTGATTATAACAGCACATGTTTTATTATCATAACATGGTTTGTTTATGTTGTATTTACTTTATTGAAGTAGGTTAAGTTTAATTTTGCTGTTGTTTAATGTACTTTATTGAAGTAGGTTATGTTTGATTCACATATATTTCTTGAATGTATTTACATTCAATACCATAGCAACCAATTGAATAAAATAACAGATAAAACAGATGAATTCGGATGTCCAGCTTAGTGAAAAATAATATTTGTAGTTAGGTCTAGGCTGAACCAACACATGTTTCAACACACAAACCAATAAAAACTTGCGTTATGGAATTAAAAAAAAAAAATCTATGTTACATCCTAATTAAGATAAATAAGACATATTATAATTTAATAGTAGGCCTATTTATTTATAATTACGGTAATTGGTAATGAGTAAACAATATTAACACCTGATTTCAAAATATGAAACAATTATTTGTATTTCTAACTTTTTGGTTAGGTTTTTGATTAAGTGTAGGCCTGAACCTTACTGGTTCTTTTAACCTTAATTATAACTGCTGTTATAAAATATACGAAATAATTTGATTTGAACATTTGAAATTTTATTTACCATCTTCGTTTTAAAGTTTAGTATTAATCCTACACCTTTATTATAAAAACCCAACATATATGTTTAGAAGGTTCGATCGGGGGTTGGCATGCGAAGCACTCAGGGGTCACCCCTAGTAACATATTAAATTAGACAAATTAGTTAATAGTATGTGTAATAACGATCTTCACCTTTAAATTAAATTTACTAAAACCAAACTAGACATTATTGAAACTTGAGTTTGTTTATTTTCTAATTTTGAAGGATTCGGATTTTTTTCAATAATTAAGGATTCAACTTTTTGTTTTGTTGTTAGCGATTTGCCATCGGAAAAATGAGCTATTGGAGTGACCCTTATGGCGAGACCTAAGGTCGGGAGTAGTAAATGAGCACCGTTCATGGTCCCCAGAACACGTTTTATGATGTTATTAATATTTGTATACATATATTTTCGCACTCTAACGGACGCATTTTAAGTCCGATTTGGTCCAAATTTTGTACACACGTTGGTTATCTAAGTCACTCAGATGAATTCGCAAAAATATCTAACAGCCGGAAGTATGTTTTTCGACAGGAAGTAATAATTTTGTTGAGTTTTTCGTACTGGAATGAAAATTTTTTAGTGGTTTTTCTAAAAAAATTATGTGGGATTTTATTCTGCACATTTTGTTTTTCAATACGATCTTACAGCTCGCTTGATCTCCCCCAAAATGTGGATTTGACCGTGGGAGCTCTTCTGACTCTAGGCCAACGGCCGAGTTTGTAAGGTGCGAGCGAAGTAAAGCAGTCATTAACCCAAGATTGCTGGGTTAAAATGCAAACTCGCAAAGTTTTTTCGCTGCGAGCGGAGTTGGGGCAACAGAGGAGGACATAAGCTGTGATAAAAAAGATTGTCTTATGGAGGTCTTGTATTCAACAGTGCCAGACAGAAGTATTCGAGACTTTGAATGACTTTTTAAAAGAGAATGAGTTGCAACTCTCTATTGGTGTTAAGTTGCAAATATGTGAGAACTTGAAGCGATTAAATCGTCATAAGAAAAATATTTTCCAAAGCTTGAAGAAATTATTAACTGGATTATAAATCCTTTCTCCGATGAGAATTTTTAATCATCACAGTTGGACGTTGCAGAAAAAAAGAATCCGATTACAATTTTTAATTAAAACACTTTGAAATCAGCTTTCAAAAGAAACCCTCTCATTGACTTTTGGTTGGACCTCAATAGTGAATGTGAACGTATGTCTGACCTGGGAATCGAGGTTTTATTGCCTTTTGTAATTCAGAAATTGTACAATACTTCATCGACTAGGAGGGTAGATCAACTTATCTCAGGTGTTGAGGTATTCAGGGCACAAAGAGAGATTCGAAGCACGACAGATGTTCTTGTAAAATAAATGATCTGCGGGGAATTACCTGTCGTTTGGCAACAGTTCAAAGTACGCTGGGTCTAACAAAACACGAGCAGTTATGAACACAATTTCTTCTAGTCTTTATTGCCTCTATCTAGTGTTGGTGATAAAATTAAGTACAACTATGCTTCCTTGGTATGTATACTTAATTTGTCTGGAGCAAATATTTTGCGTTACACTCTTGGTTGAAGTGGTAAATTTAGGAGTGGAGGGAAGTTAAATACCGGTGACAGGGAATTTACAAAAATCGCTTGGGCCTCAATCTATACTTATAAATAAAGTTGAAATTTCTGGCTGTGATATCGGAAAAAACACTTTTTTTTTGTAAGCTTATTAGCTTAATCACACTTTACCAAAACCTAAAAATGCTTTCTTTTTTTGCCTGTCTGTCCGGGCCAATCTCCGGAATGGAGGAACAAATTTTGACGTTACTTTCATTTATATGTAGAGGAATTTTCAGAGAATGATATAGGCTACTTTTTACTCGTGAAATATTTATTATTCGCATTTAAAAATAATATAAATAAACGATACCAGATAAATTTCTCCCAGTTGAAACTTTATACCTTCCCAAGAGTAGCATAGGAGATGGTTATTTAGAATTGCAAAAGTAGGACATACCATGGAAAATATTAGATGCATGTAACACACATTATATTATAATATTATTATTAAAACTATTCCATCTATTTCGAACAAATTTGCACCAAACATGTCAATTAAGCCTGTATAGATGCAAGAAAAAAGGTTTTGAACAATTTTGAAAAACAACCGCCTTTTTGGGCAAAAACCGAAAAAATCAGTTATTATTATTATCACCTAAACGACAATTTTTAGAAACATGCAGTTTTTTTTTTGCATATGGTAGGGTACATAGAGGGCTACAAATAAGCCAAATTTTATCAAAATCGTTAAAGCCGTTTTTGAGAAATTTTGATTTTTCTCGTTTTATGGCCATTTTTGGGGGTAAAACCTCTTAAAAATCAAAAATTTGAAAAAATTTAAAATAAAACCCTGGAGATATTCCAGAACTACACCTACATACCAAATTTCATCAAAATCGGACCGTTGGTATGGTCTCCAGCTCTGTACACATCCTAACAGACACACAGACACACGGACAGACATCACCAAAAAACACTTTTTTGGGTTCAGGGAGCACCAACAGAGATCCGTATGTTTTGACAGTTACACCATCTGATAGGGAATCAAAAGTGCTACAAAAAATATGTCTTGACAATTTTCGTTAAAATGTACGGTTTTGGAGTAAATTAGGCTTGAAATTTTCAAACAGCCGCCATTTTTAAACTCATGATTGGGTTTAATCGTTTATTTTTCTTGAGGTATATCACTGTTAGGTTAAACTTCATGCCAAGTTTGAACTCAATCAGTCAAACCGTTCTCTAGATATGAATTATTTTGTACAAAAAACAAAATGGCGGATATCTGGAAAACGAAGCGTTTGCGGACCTATGTTTATATGAACTTTTTTCATTATTTTCACCATTAGAACACGTCCTGAAATTCTTTCCGTTTCTTCCTGATACACCCTGTATAAATAAATTTTGTGCTTGAGTACTCTGTCTCGTGATCTGCTACTCACCTCGTAAATGCTACCGCGGTGTCTAGATTTGTCCGGTACATGTACCATATGTGATATTTTGGCCAAAATAAATAATATGTTCGAACATATTTACAGTATTGTGTTGTGTGATTTTATACGTTTTTATATTTCTTTGTGACAGAATGAGTGATTTAACAGCATGTACGGCCTGAGGATGAAAACTTAAGAGCTTTTGAAACCGTGGTAGCTTTTACGAGGTGAATAACAGACGACGAGACATTGTGCACAGACACTAAATTTATTTATCTATATATATATTTTTTTAGAAATTTTAGGGGGGTGGTTGTCAAAGTTACTAAATCACGATTTCTCCAAAACCACTGAACGGATTGGAACGAAATTTGGTAAGTAGCTTCCTAGGCCATAGGTGCACTATAAGAAAGGTTTTAAACAAATTTGAAATTTTATGGGGTTTTGGGGGGGCCAAAGTTACTAAATCACGATTTCTCTAAAACTACTGAATGGATGGGAATGAAATTTGGTAAGTAGCTTCCTCTAGAGCCGTAGGTGCTGATAAGAAAGGGTATGAAAAATTGGAAATTTTAAAGGGGATTTAATGGGTAAAATTTACTAAATCACGATTTCTCTAAAACCACCGGACGGATTGGAATGAAATTTTGTATGTAGCTTCCTCTAGGAACGTAGGTGCTCGATAAGAAAGGGTTTAAAAAAAATCATAAATTTAGGAGAGCTGTGTTGGGGTCAAAGTTACTAAAAATCCCCATAAGAAATATATAGATCCCCATAAATAAATATATTTATTGATATAATACATATTTTGTTAATATCCATTTAACTTTGATTTGTCTATCCGTGTAAAGCCGGATCGGGCCTGCTAGTATATTATACAATTTAAAGTAAATTTTTTTCATTTTAAATACAATAAAACTAATGGCAGAACTAATGTAACATTTTTTGAATTAATCAAGTTCTTTTTGTTACATTTTGTATTTAGTATTGATATGTTAAAATGTATTCATAAAATACAGTACTCATATAGTTTTAAACTGCATTTATTACTGACCCAATTACTGTACTGATTCCTCATTACTGACGCTAGACTTGCACTAGATACGAATTATAGTCCGGGGGGGGGGGGCTACAATTCAAAAGAAGTTGGCAAGGGGTCTGCAACTGCAAAAATGTTGCGAACCGCTGCGCTAGGACACGTTATCGAAATTTCAATTTGATGTGTCTTTCTAGTTTAAACGTGATTTAACCTTCCTAGGACATTTTACAGCCATAGTTAAGGTTTTAAACAATGAAATTAATATTTATAATTTGAATAGGTCACATGATTCGTTTATTCCATTTGGTGGTTAGAAATACTTTGAAAATAACTCCTAAGTGAAATTACCTTGAATAGCACAATGACGTTTAAAAGCTTATCATCCCTTAGTTTGTTAATTGAATTTCTGGGACAAAGTTTCTTGTCCTATTAACCCTGTCAAAGTGCGAAGGGAGGATCATCCCTTGAACTTTACACAGCCTCTCGAAGCATGGCCGAATCAATCTGTAGAACTTTAATTGCTGTACGTTTATCAACGCCTATAATCGGTTGAGGTATTTTGGTATTAAGTGCGTTTATACATACTGAGCCTGATCTGCCTACACGAGGAGGGTTTTGTGTTTATCAGTCAATGTAAATATTTGTGTATGTCCAGATGTTAAACATTAGATTCTAAATAGTTCAACCGATTAGGTCAAAAACTTATCTCTAGATTAATTTTGGTAGTAAGGATTTTTTTGAGTTTTCGACGGCACAAAAATCATCACGTCAGACGTAGACTGTCCTTTCTTTTATACTAGAAAGCCCCCGTGAAAAATCACAGGCAGATTAATTAAATACACATCAGAAATACATAGTTAATAACAAAATATATTTAAAAATAACAAACTTATCTAGACCTACCTAACTATACAAGGGAACTTTTAACTGGTAACTGTATGCAACTAATTGTAAGGACTATAAAACTGTAGGCCTATTTGTAAACATTTTGTATATATGTACATTATTATATCAAAATAAAGATACAAATATTATATTTTAATTGCTTTTTATTTCATATTGACATATCAAATGATTTAGAAGTTATTAATATTACAGTGAAGAAATTAATTGACCGAGCGTAAGCGAGGTCTCCGTTTTAACTCGACCGTTCGGCATTTTGTCTGCGTGTCTTTGTGTCTGTCTCACGATTACGGCCAAACGCCTTGACCGATTTTGATGATTTTTTGCATGAATGTTCCTTATTCCTAGGCCGAGCCATGTATATATATGGGTTTTTCCATTTTTCATTTTTAACCCCTTAAATAAAATAAAAATGGCGGCCGGACCGTTTCTCTCAGTGTAAGCTTTTTTCCAAAGCCAGTTTGGGGCTTAACCGTAAATAGAATTAAAAAACTAATAAGATTTTGCTAAAAGCAAATTAAATTTTAAACAAAATTTTATTCTTGATTTTTTCCCGTATCTCTAACGGTAAGATCACAAAATGGCCGTAAACTTCGAATTTGTTAAAAATCGTCCAAGTTTTTGTATTTCAACCATGTTTTTGTACGTTTATTCTAAACCAATTCAAAAGTGTTCCATACCTTTTTTGTAGATAAAGGTTTAAAGAATTCATATATGCCAGTAAAAAAAATTATTGAAGTACAATTAAGAAAGTTATTAGCTCAAGAAACAATCACGTTCAGTAACGAAAGGAAAATGTTTAACTTTAGGCCTACATAAAAAGTAGTAAAAGTATTGTAATTTGTTTCATAAATGTAAAAAGTTTCGTAATTTAGTTCTAAATAGAATTGTATAATAATATTTATCAATTTCAAATTTCTTATTTTGAAAACACCATTTTTTATGTTCCTACTACAAGACTGCTAACAAAACTAGGCCTGTTTTGAATAGTAATTTAGGAATATATCATTTGTCCAAAAATTACATATTATTATAAGAAAGTGTAGAGGATAAATAAAAGAATTGAACTGTATACCTGTAAATTATCATTGTAAATATCATAAAAGTATTTGACTTTTCTTGAATTACAAAATGAGATGAAACAAATGAAACCTCCGCGGCGATAAAGGACATACAAAAAATGACCGTAGGACACTGTGGGAAGTGTTGGTACATGGGTTGAGGTCACTATCACGACGTTTTAACATCGTTTGTTTTCATTATTTCTAATATTATATGATATGGAACTGTAAATACATTGTTAAGTATGTAAATATTTAATTCTATGTTTTCCCTCAATAACGCGATATTGTTAGCTACCTTACGCATTATTAACCTAAGTAAAACACAATGCCCCTAAAAGAAAATCTTTAGCAGGTAAAGCTCAAGAAAAGAAATAAAAACGAGAACTAGAAATCCCGGAATCGCGGGAATTGTAAATAATGTTTCACTTGCTAAACCTTGTGCTTTCTTCCTTACTGGCACACTATTTTTAACCTAAGCTCAAAACCACATTTGTTATTTCAACGACCGAGGTCTACTGTTCACAGAACTACTAGTAGAATATATTTTTAAATGTTGTACGAAGATGTACCAATGTACGAATGTTTCCGAAACTAAACGAATGGGTATTTCTTCTTACACAATTTGTTTAAATGAATATATTGTTGATAAAAGATTTTATTCATATACAATTTATAACCTCAAAGCAAATCTTATAAGGTATTATAATTTAGTCTTATAACTCTTATTTGGAAAAATCAACTTCACAAGACATTATAATGTTATTGATTGAAGTTGTAAACATAACCCCAAAGTAAAATCAACGCTTTTGTTACAAACTATGGGTAAAATCAGCTGTTACATTAAATGTTACTCACGTGCGTACGTACGGACATATAATCAATTTTATAGGAGTTGATTCTTTTACTTAACGGTCCACAGTTACCGAAATGGTTTTAGCTCATTCGCAAGGTGGAATTCGTTGAAATATAACCGCTGATTTCGTCCATCAGCTGTAATGCTGTAATCAACTACAGTACTATGTGAATTTTTAAGGTTATGTTTACATGTTTTACTTTAGATTTGTGTTGTTATTATAGGAATAATAATATAAATTAATATATCTGATATATCTGTCATGTCTATAAATAAATTACAAATAAACGCCCCTTGCTTTTTATACATGTTATCTAAAAATTAGATTATACCATATAATTAAATATTATCACATTTTATTTTATTTCTAAAGATTTACTAAATATATTTAAATATAAATACAGTGCTCCTTTATGATAAAAACTTGATAACTAAAAAATAAAATAAAAAATTTAAAAAATTAACTGAAAATTAAAAAAATAATTTATAATAGAACGTCATATACCTTAAAAAAACGATTGCGCACTCTCATAAATAAGACCCCATGCCTTTTTTTAGACTCGTATATGGAGTTATTTATACATTAATTTCAGTTATTTTTTTAACATTTTAGGAAAACCATGTTTAAAAAAATTATTTTATGCAAACTTTAACTTACGTTATTTAAAAATCTGATTGATCTGGATATGAAATAAAACGTTCTTACATTGAGAATAATTTATACATTCATAGTTTACTGATTCAAAAACTAAAAAAATACAAAAATAAAAATAGAGGAAATACTAGTTTTATTCTCACATACTTGGCCTTAGACTTACATTCGTATTTTAGGCCTTCTATTGATTTGTTGTCGTGCAAAATGCACTGTGTCATCTTGAATGTGCCTTTTTTCCAACTAGACAAACATCTCACCAGGAGACCTAAATCTTGGTCCTACTTTCAAACTGTACATAAGTAAAATTTTTGTCAATTTAGTGAAATATGCATATTTATTTGTGTGTGTTAGGGCATGCGGCCCATTAGACGAATTAGGCGACCCGCTAGAGGGCCAAATATATTTCGTACACGAAGACAGCTATTCAGCACCTTCGTTTTGGAAATCCGCTCAACTAATGTCAGCGTTTCAGCTGCGCCATCGAATTGTTTTATTTCTTTACTGTAGTTATATTATTTTTAGGTTTGTTTATAATTTGTAATATTCTTGTTTGTTTTTTTAATTAAGTAGAATACAGTAAACAGATTGACTAAAGAATGAAGTCTTACTCAGTTAACTGGAAAACGTTATTTAAGGGTCCTTAGCCTTCGCTTTTTAAGAATCATAAATGAGAGTTTAGTCTTGTTACGACCTCGGACGGAATTAAGAAATAAGTTATTCAAAATAAGGCGGCGCCAAGAAACTTTAACGGCTCAATTAAACACGGATCCAGGGTGAGTCTGTGTCTGACAACTCCACTCTTTTAAAGTTTGTTGCATTCAGATTGTAATTATTTAACCTATTACAGTTTTATTTTATCTCTTCGTATGAGACGTATGTGTCAGTTAAACCCCAGCGGCGAAGCAAATCGAAACAAATTTTAGTATTGTATAATAAAATGTTTTCCCTGAAATGACGATTGATTAGGACATAGGCACTTTGGTCGGTGTAGAGTGTACGGCATCCTAGATCCTGACTCATACGCAGAAGGGTCAGGTGTTTTGTGTGAATGACAGGATTTTATATAATAAAGCGATATAAACCTAACCTAAAATACTAATTTATCGATTCTAAATTTTCCAGGTAGGTTACTATGGTAATAAAAAATGTGTAACAACTAAGTAATGTATATGTATAATATTAATATATATATATATACCTTTTTTCAGTCTTGCAACTTATTTAAGTTGAATATTAAACTTATTTAAGTTTAATATTAAATAAGTTGCAAGACGGAAAAAAGGTATATATATATATATTAATATTATACATATACATTACTTAGTTGTTAAACTATTGCAACTGGAGACATAAAAATGAAAAAATATATTCCAGAATTGTAGGTTGGTTCAGTATAGGACTTGAACCTAAAATTGTGTTAAGTTTTGATCTAAATCAGCTGTTATTTAGCCTTTAATACGTAACAACTATATTAAATTAATATAACAAACTGTAATAATTTATTAATAAATACAAAATACAAAATTTGACGTAAGCACTATAGTTATAAACTTTAAGTAATACAATATAACATAATGTGTCCAATATCGATCTGTTTTCTGTCTGTCCGTCTGTACCTTAATATCTCAGAAACTGTTTAAGATATAATCATGAAACTGGTTATGGATATTGATCTAAATGGGGTATATTTTATTTAAAAAAATTGCAAGTTAGCCTTTTTGGTTGATTTTTGTTTGTATTAATATAACCTAAAAAAGCTGTTGGTTGTGAAGAATAACAAACTGATTTGAAATCTGCTAAGTTGGTTGCTGTTTTAATGAATGTAATAATGCATTCAACAAAAGTTTTTCGCTAAGCTTTTGATCTGAATCAGCTGTTTTATCTGTTGCTATGCTGGGAGCAAATCCTTGTATTTTCACAATTTTTACGCTTTCAATTTAACATTTTCCATAATCATTTCTTAGCCAGTGTCTTTGATCCCATAAGAATATACCTATATATTTTCGTATTTTTATCTTAACTAGTTTTTGTTCTATGTTGATTCTATGTCAGTCAGTAACTAAGAGCCGCTTGTACCAGGTGTTTTAAGAGCCCCCCTACTATTTTTGTATTAATGGAAATAGACACATTTGCTTCGAGGATTGTTAACATGATCAAAAATTGAGTTTTTTGGTGTATCGTAAATTTGAAACCCTCCCCCAAATAATAATAATTTTTCCGAAAATTTTTTTTCGCCATTTTAATAACATCAAAATGGTAAATATAATAATTCTGTTATTTTTTACAACGGTTTCATCCAGTAGGTCACTCAATCTAAGTCATAAAACATAGTAAGGATCGAACACGCTTGTCACCTTATCACACCAGAAATGGTGAGAAATGTTAGGCAACACTTTGGAGTCCAGGCTGTATTTTTGTCAATGGTTCTCATTTCGAGCACTTATCTGAGTGAAAATGAGGCGAGTGCTAAAGGTTTTACTCATTGCAACATAATTATTAATGAAACTTTAAATAGGAGTTTTTTGGGGAAGTTATAACTTTGATTTGCCATTATGTTGGACATGGTCAACATACAGACCTCCGGTTTGCGCCAATCTTCTTCTTTTATTAATACCTTTAAAATGAGGTGTAACTCAATAGGGGTTCTCATTTAAAATGTTCGACTTACCCCCAAGATACCAAATTTTTGGGGGAGGGTGTGAAATTTACGATACACAAAAATCTCCATTTTTGGTCATGTTAACAATTCCCAAAGCAAATCTGCCTAATTTCCATTAATAGACAAAAATAATAGCGGGGGGGGGGGGTGAGACTTTTAAGACACCCGGCATATATAGACTAAGGTGCTTAGTTCACTAACACCAGCGGCAACTCATGGCGAAGCAAATGCAAACAGATTGGTGGGCATTCTAATATTTTCACTGGAATGACGATTGATTAGGACAGATTTTGTTTGTTACAGAAGAGAGACAATTAATTTTAAGTTATAATTTCACCAAAATGTTAAACCAGTTATTTCAAACAAGTCATATAACCCAGTAAAGAATAAAGTTAGCACAATTTTAATAGTGATATGTGTTCGAATGGTGATATACAGTTGTAAGAATTTTTAATTGTGTTTGTTATTATTTAACCTAAGAAAACTGTTGGTTGTGAAGGGATAATTAACTTATTTGAAATTTGCCAAGTTAATTGCTATGTCAATAAATCATGTAAATGCTTTCTAGAAATTTGTGTTGGTTCAGTATTATAGGCCTAACTTAAAATTGTGTTAAGCTTTTGATCAACACCAGCTGTTTTATTTATATTATGTAAGAAAAATATGTTTGTTTGAATTATAATATAGTAAGCCTTTTTCATTGACTTTTCTTTGTTTGTTTTTTTTTATTTTGCTAAGCTAACCAAAAAAAGCTATTATGTTATGACAAATAATTAACTGATTCTAAATTTGCTAAGTAGATTGCCCTGGTAATGAATGTAAATGCATTCAACAAAATTGTGTTGGTTCAGTATATGCCACTTAGAAATGTGTTAAGCTTTTGATCAACACCAGCTGCTTTATTTATATTATGTAAGAAAAATATGTTTGTTTGAATTATAATATAGTAAGCCTTTTTCATTGACTTTTCTTTGTGTGTTTTTTTTATTTTGCTAAGCTAACCAAAAAAAGCTATTATGTTATGACAAATAATTAACTGATTCTAAATTTGCTAAGTAGATTGCCCTGGTAATGAATGTAAATGCATTCAACAAAATTGTGTTGGTTCAGTATATGCCACTTAGAAATGTGTTGCTAAGCTAGCGTTCCAATCAGCTGTTTTAACTTTCATATGGCTGGGAGCAACCCCCGTATTTTCATCATTTTAAATCAATATTTTTCAACTTTCTTAGTGCACCTCTACGTAGTGGTATGAAGGTACCCTGAAAGTTTAAAGTTTCTAGCTGTCATAGTTCTGGCTGTTCGTTGATTATGAATCAGTTAGTCTGGACTTCTTCTTTTTTAAACAGTGTGCCCAGCTTCTACTATACGAAACTTTACGGTGTTATTTTTGTCAGCTAAAAACAAACCAATAATACAATATAACATTTGTGTCATATCTCGATCTGTTTTCTGTCTGTCAGTCTGTATGTGATTTTTACAAATACGTTAATATCGCAGAAAATGTATAAAATTTAATCACGAGACTGGGTATGAACAATCTTACATTTTGTTTAAAAAAAATATTTTCTTGCAAAAATCCGTTTCAAAATGGCGGCAGTTGAAAACTTTGAATGTTAAATATCTATAAAACTATAATATTTTTACAAAAATATTTAAAGCTATACAATTTTTAGACTATTTTAAGACAAATCCAACTATATATAATTGATTCATAAATAACAGAGGAAACTAAAAATTAGTGGAAAAATGTAAGGCTATTCGGGGGCTGAAGTTGGTAATTTTAATGAAGTAGGAATAAAAATCCCTACATTCTTACACGAAATTTGAGTTATCTCCGTTATTTATGACTTAAATATTAAAAACTACATGTTGTTGGATTTGTCTTAAAATAGCTTAAACATTTTTACTTCAAATGTTTTTGTAAAATTTATAGTTTTATAGTTATTTAAAAGTTTTAACTGCCGCTATTTTGAAACGTATCGTTGAAGAAAAACTAAATTTTTTAAGTAAAATGTACACTATTTAGAACAATGTTCATACCCAGTTTCATGATTATATCTTAAACAATTTCTGAGATATTAAGGTATTTTGTAAAAATCACATACAGACGGACAGACCGAAAACAGATAGTGATAGGGCACTTTATGTTATATTGTATTGTTTAAAGTTTATAACTATTTACTTACATCAAGAAGCAATCTTGTATTTTGTATTTATTAATAAATTAATAAATTTTGTATTTATTACTACAGTGAATAGTCGACTACTACATAAGTAAGATGTGGCCGTATTACCTAATCATTGTTTTATATTATTTTCGACTTGTACTCTAGTATCAAATATTTTTGTGTTTATTAGCGAATTTCCATAGGAAAAATGAGCTATTGCAGTGGCCCTTATGGTAAGACCCAAGGTCGGGAGTAGCAAATGAGCACCGATCATGGTCCCTAGAACACGTTTTTGGGTGTCATTAAAGTTCATATATATATATATGTTGCAACGACGCACGAGTTGCACGACGCTGGGGGAGGAAGTTTGTTTTCCTTTTGTCCCCGCGTTGCGACGTCAACCCTGCAACGACAGACCTTTTTTATGACGTTCGGGAGCCACCTCTGCAATGTAGCCCCGACGCTATTGTCTGTCTGTAGGATTTCCCTACTTTGTTACAGAATAAAGAGATTATATCACCTACTGGAAGTTTAAGGCAAATTAATTTTAATAGCCTAGGTGATATAACTCTGGTTAAGATAACTATGCCTATAGTCACCTTAAATAAAAATATTTTATTAAATTCCTTCCAGTTATTCAAGTTACTATTAACTTTAAATTTGCTCAGCTCAGTAATTAATATTATATTTATTTGACAATCTCCGAGGAGTGAGAACAGTGGAACTTTACCTAGAATAATTAAATTATTTGTGCTTTGTGAAATTTCGTTGGAAATGCCAACTTTGCGTTTCCGCCCTTCAATATTGATCATACACTGAAAACAACTTATCATATAGGATACTTAGATAATAGGAATTTCTTGAACAAGGTAAATTAATTATATTAATTGAAATCAAAAGAAAATTTATTCAATAAAAAACTCAAAATACTCTGTGGTTCTTTCCACTACAAAAACATAAATTTTAAATTAAATTTACTATTTACATAAATTTTAACTCTTTTAGGTAGAACCATTTATTATTCCTTTATACTTAATTATTCCTTCCTTTTTAATATTTATTATTTAATTATTTAATTATGAAAATGATTTTATATATTTAACTTACAAGATTAATAATTTTATATTTTGAAAAACCTAATTTTTTATCTCAACCCAGTATCAATAATTATTTAAATTTAACTCAGGCAATCTTTTAATAAGGGATATCGTAACTTTTCTGACAGACCTTTTATTACTGCGACCCTGGACTCTGAACACCTTTCCCAAGAATGTTGATTGAAATCCAGCTTCCCTGAAGTCCGGTTATCGTTGGTGCGGTTGAACGTCTCTCGTGGTCTCAGCTGTTGCCTGGTTTGACTTTCCCTGATGTCTTCTAACGTTTTCCCTGATTTGGTTTCCGCTTCTTATTCCAGCAGTCCTTCAAAGTCCATGTGTGGTTCCAGTTATTGTCATTACATCAGTCCTGTGATTCTTGTAGACTACGTCATTTATAGATTTTTTGACGCACCCGCTATATAATTAACTATAGTGTAATTCACTCAAACTGTTCAATCGTTTTTTCACTGTCTGTAATACTAACTGATTTTACACTGTCTTTGTTCATTTAACTCGTATTTACGTTTGATAAAATTTTAATGAAAACTGTTACTTGAAATATTATATCGCATAATATTATAATTAATTAAAATGTTCACTGTTTGATTGACACATATCTTACTGCTGTCTTTATAAAACACTGCTTCTAAGTACGTTACTATAACATCGCAGATCCGTCTAACAACGTCGATCTAAAGAAAAACTCAAAGAGTGAGAGAGCGATTCCAGCTTCCAGATGAGCGATAGATATATCTGAGATAGGTAGAGTGATAGATCGTTAGATGATAGGCTCCCGCTGTACTCCGCTTATATAGCCTCCTTTGCCGCCTTCCGAGTACCAACTGCTTCTCTTATTTTTCTATTCCTTGTTCGATATCTTGCCATGCAACTTGCATTGATTTCTTTAAGTTTTAGGTTGGTACTACCCCCACTAACTTCTTCGTTAGGCCTTGTCATCAGCTAATCTAGATCTCCCCTCCTTACATTTTCTCCTATTGTCTTACTTATTTTCCTCGTAGTTTTCCTTTAACTGCTTTTATGAACTTGCGGTTTTCGTAATCGTATTCCTGATACATTTTCCTTTCTTCTCAAACTTGAGTGATGGTCGTACTACGTTTGGTTCGCTTATGGCGCTGCCTCGCGTATTCCGCGGTTTTTCCTCGCGAAAACTTTTTTAGTTTTGAAGGAAAATCTTTTTTCTTTTTTCTTCTATGTTGGTTATTATTTTATGATATATTAGCCAAAATTTCCATTCTGTCCGAAGATTTTTCTTCTGTTTTTGGGACTTGCAAAATTTGCCAAATTTAACATTTACTTTTGAATTTGAATTTTAACTTTAAAATTGATACTTTCGATTGAGATTTACAATTTTATACCCTTACTACTTTCTTAACACTATGTTATTATTTTTACCACCTTTTTCATTCTATTTTTAGCCAAATATAGGTATGAACTTTCTCACCTATTATTTTAATTAATTAACAATTTATAAACTTTTTATCTTATAAAACTTTTACTTCTTTACAACTTGTTTACTTTTTCATTTTCCCTTTTTCATTTTTTATGGTGCTTTTTCACCTTCAAACTTTAACAATTATCTCTAACTTTTAAAATACCAAAAATTCCTTAATTTGTTATTTAACATTTTTTATACAATTTTTCTTACGCTTTTCAAAAATATCTTTTTCATTTAATTTTGATGAAATTTGAGAATTTCCTATAACTTTAACTCTTTATAACTTTAACATTTTTTATTTTACAAAATTGTGACTTCCATGAACAATGTTTCCACCTCCCGTGTTTCACATTTACCCATAAAATTCATCAACTTTATACTTTTATTTAACACCTTATTCCTGTATAAAAATAACTAATTTTTCTAAGTCTTTCAGGCAACTTGAAACAAGTTCCTGGACAAAAGTCCATCTCTGTTGACACAGTACAGTTGGCCGGGACTTGTCGTATTCTAATCTAGTTAAGTATAGGGTGTACCTCAACTTCTGCTATGAAATCTTGATTTTTGCAGTTTTACAACAAAACTCAATTTTTCACGCATTGCATAAGGTTTATCCGTTGCAAACTCCCGCTCTTAAAGATGAGTTATTCTCACAGAAAGAATAAGGAATCAAAACTCTTTTTTCCTTACCCTCTTATCTTTTTTGGTTCTACCTGTACATAGTTTACTTACTCTAACATACCATAAATTCATTTTAATTACATTTATCTCGAAGTCTTCCTGAAATTTTACATATTTTTATATACACATCAATTTTCATATTTCACATACATTTCAATATTTCTAACTTACTTCATTTGGAAGTATCGATTTCCTGTAAACTTATATACATTTTATTACAATTACAATTTTTTATTACCCTTGGTTTCTCGCTTTGAGAGTTCGTCCACTGAAAACATACATTTTATAATAACATTTTCTCCTTTTTTGGAGTAATCGTCCACTGAAATACATTAATCACACTTTTTGTTTTATATTGTCAATTTTTGTCTTTTGGGGACTTAAAACACTTGCCTGGTTACCCTATATTTACAATTATATCAAAATATACTGGGTTGATTAACCTAACATATACTACTAACTTTGATCATCATCATTTTTCGCGTATTATTTTACTTTAACAATTTTATTTTATTTTTACCTTCATTAGCCTACGAATATTCCTTTTATCTCTCCATTGCTTTCTTACTTACTTCTTTGGCTGGTCAGACCAAACTTTATTTACCCTTTTACTTTTTCAATTCCTTTTACTACTATTTCTTCAGTACATCCGCTTACTTTCCCATTTTTTTCACCTTTACTTGGTTTTTTAGAAAATTTTAATAACTTATTGCCTACTCTTTTTTCAGCTCATCCGCCAAAATTGTTGCCTCCTAACATACAACACTCCTCTACCTTCGTTTTTTACGTTTGCTTCTTGCAAACAACGCGTAAGCCCCTAAACTCGCTTACTCCGAATAGCAACCACCTTTCTTTTGTCTTAAGATGTCATTAGACGTTTTAACTGTTGCTTCTTTATAAACAACAATCATTCATAAATTTGTTTCAGTGCCCATTCCTTTCAGGTCACCCTGTATCTCACTCTACATCTGTCATTTACAAAATACACTTACATTGTTTATTTTCGTCACAGCTGATAACCGACCTTGGTTGCATTACCTCCATTCATTGCCGTAGGCCTTTCACTGCTACACTTTATCAATGAACTTTGTATTAGGCCAATGCCTTTCTCATAGCCTCGTTTATCGTTCTAATAAATTCACTGCACTCCTGTACTCTGTATATTTACAAATTAAACTATTCCTAAACTACTATTTACATCTGACAATGATTTCTATCTACAACTCTTTCTATTATTGTATATACGGCCTTAGGTCGCGTACATCATATTTCCCTTTTATTCTTCCTGTCCGTATGTCTGCAAGTACATATGTTTTTCTTCCCCTCCTTTCAACAATTCTATATGGACCTACATATAACCTATTTTGCTCTTTCGCAGATATCGCAGCGTTTTATGACTTCTAAAATCTTTGCTAGCATGTTTTTTATATACCATTTTCTCCTTATCATATTGAAAATTTTGTTTCGGCCTATATGCCCATATGTCTCATGTATACCCTGCACAAATCTTTCTATTACTTCCTCTGGTACTATTATTCTTGTTTTATTGTTTATTGTGGAACATAACACATTGTCTCTTATTATAAAATTTGGATAATTTTCTATATTATTTATTTTCTCACGGCATTCTAAATTTCTAATTTGGTAGTCTCTAAAATTTACAAATAACTCTCTTAAATTTGGCTTTATCCTTATTTCTTGTATTTTTAATTTGCATTTATCTTCCACTCCCGTACAGTTCCCATACATCCTACTTGCCACATCGCACGGTACATTTTCCTTTCCTGTACAGTGTTGCACATTTGGGTTATACTCTTGTATACCGAGTATCCATCTTCTCATTCTGCTATTTTGGAACTTACATGATGTTAGAAATTTCAGTGCCATATTATCGGTAATTATATTTAGCGGAGCTCCTATTACTAACGGACGAAACTTCTGCAAGCCATACACAATCGCCAACAACTCCAACTCGCAGATTGTATAATGTTTCTCGTACGGTTTTAAAGTTCGGCTTACAAAACCTATTATTTGTTTTGCACCATTCCTGTCTAGCTGATATAATTGACAAGCTATAGCACCTGTGCTTGCGTCTGTCTGCAGATAGGTCTCCCTTCCTTCTTCCGGATGTGCTATAACCACCGCTTCTATAAACAACCTCTTAACATCTTGAAACGCTTTTTTCATTTCGTCGTCCCATATCCATTTTTGTCCCTTTCTTAACAACTTATACAGTGGTCTTGTTGCTCCTGCATATTTTTCTGTGAATCTCGAATAATAATTAACAAACCCCAGAAA
>JAGFPH010002000.1:65058-90471 GCA_018207615.1 Philaenus spumarius
TTTTCTTTTATCTTCGTATGCTTTCTAACAAACGCACCCTCTTTACCGTTAGTATTTCTCATAGAATCCGTATTGCTTTTAAAACGAGTTTTAGTTGACTTGTTCCTTCGGCCTAAATCGCTATGGTTTTTACGCATCTCATTATAATCAGTGTTGGAATGATCTGCATAATTTTTGAATATTTGTTTGATATTATTATTAATTGGATTATTTCGCGTGGTGTAACAGTGCTTTAGTGAAGTTTTTGTTTGGACTATGCTTTGACTACAACTTATTTTTGGATTACGGTTAACAACGTTATAATTATTCCCCCTTATATCAAATTTTATTTTATTTTTATTCTTACGCGCTTCTTCATCCCTGGTTTCCTTTGTGAACCCTTTGGCGATGAACCTCTTTCTTTCCTTTTCCTTAAATCTCCATTGAAGTGAATTTCTCTCATTCTTCAACCCTTCTACGCCTCCTAACGTTTTAACCCTACATCCTGTTGTTTTCCCGTCTTGCTGCGCCATTTTACTTCCCGCTTTTGTTTCTCCCGCTACTTGATTTAATCCGTTTAAGCTAATTAACCCCTTCGCGTTCTCTACACTTTTGGTTACATTAATTGCTTGTTTATTATTGATAAGGTTCCCTTTATTTTCATCATTTAATTTAATTGATTTTTTAACCTGCTTATTTATTTGATTTTCACACCTTAATTTTAAACACTTCCCTTTAATTTGACTTATTGCCGTTTGTTTATTTATAAATGGTAACTCATATATTATTCCTTCGTATGACCACCTTATAAATCTTTTCTCCATATTTATTTTCGCCTGCATTTCATACAATGCATCACACCCTATAAGTATTCTGGATTTTAACCCTTTCACTATTAATAATTTTAAATCCATTTCTTTGTTTTGAACTTTATATTTTAACATAATTTGGCGGTGTACTTTCTGAACTTTACCTTTAAGCGCTCCAATTATTTCTACGTTTGCTACTGGAAGTTCCATTATTGGTATTCCTTCCGCTTTCAGCTGCTCGTAATAATCCTGTTGCATAACTGTTATTTCAGATCCAGTGTCTATTTCCATAATAGCCTGTAAATGACCAATTTCCACTAATATCGCCGGGATTTCCTCTATTGGTTTATCTTTAATAATTTCCTCCCCTTCATTATCTAACAAATCCTCGCGAATATTAAAGTGTATATTACTTAAGGGTTTCTGTACACATACTGCCGTTTCATTTTTAATTACCGTTTTTTCCGGTTTTTTAATAAACTCCCTCTTAATTATTTTTTCGCCCCTTCTATTTACTTTATTTATTTGATTTTTAGTTATATCATCAGCCCTAAAACTCCGAAGCCTATTTTTCAGAACCTCCTTTCCTAGTTTCCCTGTTTCGGCTTTGAATTAGGATTTTGATTTGATGGACCGGGTCTTGGGTTATTAGGGTGTATGGTATTTCTTGGGTTTTGCGAATATGATTGCGGGTTAGGTTTCGGATAGGGTTGGGGGTTTTGCCTGTTATTATTATTATTATTCGGCGTTCCTGTAGGCCTATTTCCCCTACGCGCTTCCTCCATCATATCTATATTATTTAGAAATTGTATGGCTTCTCTAACCGTCTCGCTATGCTTTCCCATTGCCGCTAACCTAATCTGGTCATTAAAATGCTGGAATATAGTAAACACTAAATATCCCTCCGGAATCGGTGGATCTAAATCTCTAGCCTTGTTTACTAATTTACAAAAATAATCTGCTCGCGTAAGATTACTATTATCATTATACCTCCCATATTCTATTTTATTTCTTATTAATTTTTGCTTCTGTAACGACCAATAATTTTTTAAAAAACATTCTTTAAACCCTGTGTACCCTATATTTTCTGTTTGCATAACTTGCCACCATTCTAATGCACTACCCCTTAATTGTCGCACTGCAAACTTTAACTTTTCTTGATCGCTAAAAAATGGATTAGTTTCCTCGATCAAATTTTCTACCTCCCTTATAAATTGCTGAGGGCGTTCGTGTGGATTTCCCCAAAATTCTAATTTTTTACACTCCCCCTCATATCTCGGCATTACCAGGCTCCTAACCATACCTGGCTGTCCCCCTAATTCTAACACTTTTTGTTCTACCTTCGTTACCCTATTTGTAATTAATTTAAAATTTTCATCAGTTTTCTTTCTAATTACCCCGGTAGATTCTTCTAACAATTGTATACTGCCTACAATATCCTCAAGCCTTTCTTCTACCTGTTTGTGTTGACTTAAACACCTTTCTTTTTCTACATTTATTTCCTGCGATACTCCTTCCAATTTTCCTGAAATTAATGTATATAATTGTTTCTGCTCTTCTTCTCGCAGCCTCCTATCATTCGCTTTTTCTTCTTCTCGCTTAGCCTCTTTTAGCCGCCTTCTTTCTTCTTTTCTTTCCTCCTCTTCCGCTTTTTCTCTTTCTCTTAACTGTTTCTCTTCCGCTTTCTCTCTTTCTCTTACTTGTTTTTCTTCAGCTTTCTCTTTTTTTAGCATCTCCATAAATTCTTTAAGTTCTTTGTTCGCCATTTTGCTCTTAGAAATTTTTCCTTATTTGTCGAAAGTAAAATATTCGTAGCCTAACTACTTTTATTTTATTTTTCTTAACTTTTTTGAAAACCCCCTTTTTCTATTTACGTTTTTACCGCGACAAATTATTTCTAAGGTGCTTGGCCTACTCCCCCTCTTACACTGCGGAATACCAAACCCGGGAAATATTTAATGTTGATCAAATTCACTAGTATGTTTACACAATCTAACTTAATTCTTATTATAACACATACATATAAGCACAAATAATTTATTCTGTCAGTTCTGGACTTTATTTAACCTTCCGTTAAATCAAGCCACACCGGTGGGCGCCAACTCTGCAACGACGCACGAGTTGCACGACGCTGGGGGAGGAAGTTTGTTTTCCTTTTGTCCCCGCGTTGCGACGTCAACCCTGCAACGACAGACCTTTTTTATGACGTTCGGGAGCCACCTCTGCAATGTAGCCCCGACGCTATTGTCTGTCTGTAGGATTTCCCTACTTTGTTACAGAATAAAGAGATTATATCACCTACTGGAAGTTTAAGGCAAATTAATTTTAATAGCCTAGGTGATATAACTCTGGTTAAGATAACTATGCCTATAGTCACCTTAAATAAAAATATTTTATTAAATTCCTTCCAGTTATTCAAGTTACTATTAACTTTAAATTTGCTCAGCTCAGTAATTAATATTATATTTATTTGACAATCTCTGAGGAGTGAGAACAGTGGAACTTTACCTAGAATAATTAAATTATTTGTGCTTTGTGAAATTTCGTTGGAAATGCCAACTTTGCGTTTCCGCCCTTCAATATTGATCATACACTGAAAACAACTTATCATATAGGATACTTAGATAATAGGAATCTCTTGAACAAGGTAAATTAATTATATTAATTGAAATCAAAAGAAAATTTATTCAATAAAAAACTCAAAATACTCTGTGGTTCTTTCCACTACAAAAACATAAATTTTAAATTAAATTTACTATTTACATAAATTTTAACTCTTTTAGGTAGAACCATTTATTATTCCTTTATACTTAATTATTCCTTCCTTTTTAATATTTATTATTTAATTATTTAATTATGAAAATGATTTTATATATTTAACTTACAAGATTAATAATTTTATATTTTGAAAAACCTAATTTTTTATCTCAACCCAGTATCAATAATTATTTAAATTTAACTCAGGCAATCTTTTAATAAGGGATATCGTAACTTTTCTGACAGACCTTTTATTACTGCGACCCTGGACTCTGAACACCTTTCCCAAGAATGTTGATTGAAATCCAGCTTCCCTGAAGTCCGGTTATCGTTGGTGCGGTTGAACGTCTCTCGTGGTCTCAGCTGTTGCCTGGTTTGACTTTCCCTGATGTCTTCTAACGTTTTCCCTGATTTGGTTTCCGCTTCTTATTCCAGCAGTCCTTCAAAGTCCATGTGTGGTTCCAGTTATTGTCATTACATCAGTCCTGTGATTCTTGTAGACTACGTCATTTATAGATTTTTTGACGCACCCGCTATATAATTAACTATAGTGTAATTCACTCAAACTGTTCAATCGTTTTTTCACTGTCTGTAATACTAACTGATTTTACACTGTCTTTGTTCATTTAACTCGTATTTACGTTTGATAAAATTTTAATGAAAAATGTTACTTGAAATATTATATCGCATAATATTATAATTAATTAAAATGTTCACTGTTTGATTGACACATATCTTACTGCTGTCTTTATAAAACACTGCTTCTAAGTACGTTACTATAACATCGCAGATCCGTCTAACAACGTCGATCTAAAGAAAAACTCAAAGAGTGAGAGAGCGATTCCAGCTTCCAGATGAGCGATAGATATATCTGAGATAGGTAGAGTGATAGATCGTTAGATGATAGGCTCCCGCTGTACTCCGCTTATATAGCCTCCTTTGCCGCCTTCCGAGTACCAACTGCTTCTCTTATTTTTCTATTCCTTGTTCGATATCTTGCCATGCAACTTGCATTGATTTCTTTAAGTTTTAGGTTGGTACTACCCCCACTAACTTCTTCGTTAGGCCTTGCCATCAGCTAATCTAGATCTCCCCTCCTAACATTTTCTCCTATTGTCTTACGTATTTTCCTCGTAGTTTTCCTTTAACTGCTTTTATGAACTTGCGGTTTTCGTAATCGTATTCCTGATACATTTTCCTTTCTTCTCAAACTTGAGTGATGGTCGTACTACGTTTGGTTCGCTTATGGCGCTGCCTCGCGTATTCCGCGGTTTTTCCTCGCGAAAACTTTTTTAGTTTTGAAGGAAAATCTTTTTTCTTTTTTCTTCTATGTTGGTTATTATTTTATGATATATTAGCCAAAATTTCCATTCTGTCCGAAGATTTTTCTTCTGTTTTTGGGACTTGCAAAATTTGCCAAATTTAACATTTACTTTTGAATTTGAATTTTAACTTTAAAATTGATACTTTCGATTGAGATTTACAATTTTATACCCTTACTACTTTCTTAACACTATGTTATTATTTTTACCACCTTTTTCATTCTATTTTTAGCCAAATATAGGTATGAACTTTCTCACCTATTATTTTAATTAATTAACAATTTATAAACTTTTTATCTTATAAAACTTTTACTTCTTTACAACTTGTTTACTTTTTCATTTTCCCTTTTTCATTTTTTATGGTGCTTTTTCACCTTCAAACTTTAACAATTATCTCTAACTTTTAAAATACCAAAAATTCCTTAATTTGTTATTTAACATTTTTTATACAATTTTTCTTACGCTTTTCAAAAATATCTTTTTCATTTAATTTTGATGAAATTTGAGAATTTCCTATAACTTTAACTCTTTATAACTTTAACATTTTTTATTTTACAAAATTGTGACTTCCATGAACAATGTTTCCACCTCCCGTGTTTCACATTTACCCATAAAATTCATCAACTTTATACTTTTATTTAACACCTTATTCCTGTATAAAAATAACTAATTTTTCTAAGTCTTTCAGGCAACTTGAAACAAGTTCCTGGACAAAAGTCCATCTCTGTTGACACAGTACAGTTGGCCGGGACTTGTCGTATTCTAATCTAGTTAAGTATAGGGTGTACCTCAACTTCTGCTATGAAATCTTGATTTTTGCAGTTTTACAACAAAACTCAATTTTTCACGCATTGCATAAGGTTTATCCGTTGCAATGTATATATGTGTTCGCACTCTAGCGGCCGCATTTCAAGTCCGATTTGGTTCAAATTTGGTACACATGTTGGCTGTCTACGTCGCTCGGACGAGTTCGTTAGCCAAAAAAATCCAACAACCGGAAGTACGTTTTTTGACCGGAAGTAACTATTTTTTGACATTTTTACTACGAGAATGAAAATTTTTAGAGTGTTTTCTAAAAATATAAATGTAGGATGTTATTCTGCACATTTTATTTTTTTACGCAACCTTATAGCTCGCTTGGTTCTCCCAAAATCGATCAAAACGTAAAATACCATAAAAGTACCCGGTTCAAATCCATGTGGTGGATTTTACCGTGGATTGAAGATACTCCCAAAACGGGGGTTGGCGTGCGAAGCACGCAATGCTTTCTGTGTTAAAGAAACTCCCAATTTTCGGAATGGCGTACGAAGCACGCAATGTTTTGAATATTGAAGACACTCCCAATATGCGGATTGGCGTGCGAAGCATTTTGCAGCTATTCAGCACCGTCGTGAGTGGACTTATTTCCCAAATTGTTTGTTGAAGCCCTAAAACATAGGCCTATAAATTTAATTTTGGAAATTTGCTCAACTCACGTCAGCGGTCCAGCTGCGTGGTCGAATTATTTATTTATTTGTAATGTGTATCAGTGTAGTATGTGTATGTGTTTCTTCATCTGATAATGGCATATGTTATATGTTACCGAAACAGCTGTAATGTAGTATTGATAAATACAAATTACAAGCTTGCTTCTTGACGTAAGTACTGTAATTATAAACATTTTTACAAAGCAGTCATAATGCAGTATGGGAATTATTGTATTATTTGTTTGTTTTTAAGTTACAAATAACCCCATAAATTTTCGGACAGTAGAAGCTGGACACACTGTACATACAGAGTTTATGTTTAGAGTTTGGAAATGCTGTAACACTAACATTGAACAAAACATTGAACAAACCTCCATCATTGTAACTCGCGGAACTAGTATCAAACACACACAAAGTATAGCAAACACGTGTAACTTTGCGTGGCCTATTTATTGGATATCCCGGAAGCAGCAATCGCCTATCGGGATGACAGCGATTTGGCAACGTCTTGTTATGAACTGGCCGCCATTTTATAAGCTTGCATCTAAAATATAACATCAACACGTGCCGATAGTCACTCACACATTCCTTTTCATCGGCTTATTATATACAATCTGCACATTCCGTTTCTATAGGGTAATTTCAATCAAAATAAACGACGTGTTTACATCGAAGAAAGTCCTAAACATTGTGAAACAAGCTTGACCGCGAACGGAGAAAATACTTTGTGATTGGTTATGTAAAGAGTGGAATATTCAGTGCGATAGTAAATAATAGTCATTTTAGAGGTTTGTCTAAACTGTTTCCACAACTAACAATGGACTAAAGATATACAGACAACTTTTAGAAACAGATAAAGAATTTCACACAGTTTTAAAATGTAAAAAAAGAGGGTTGATCGTTTGAATCAAAGCCACTTATCTGGTGTTGCTATGTTGAACACAAGGGTAGACGACCCCCACCCTTTTCGTTGTCTTTAAAACACTTCTTAGATGTAAAACCAGTAAATAGTTGTCTGTTAATTTACAGATTTTGTCGTGACATTAGTTGGCTTTAAAGTGTCGGGTGTTTCAAAATGAATATCGTGGTTTTAAGGCTTTTTAGTATTGATTACTTTCTCACTATACTATAGTATAAAGTATAGTGATCGCAAAAAATCGATGTTGAGATTTTTGTGGAAATATACGAATTGGGAGTCCAAAAAAGTTGTTTTTACAAAATATCTGTCTGTATGTCTGTATGTATGTCTGTATGTATGTCTGTATGTATACAAAGCTAGAACGAAAACTATTCGATCGATTTCAATCAAATTTGCACCAGACATGTCAAGTAGGCTTGTATAGATGCACGAAAAACGGTTTTGAAAATTTTTGAAAAAACGCCATTTTTTTGCAAAAAACCCCTAAAAAATCAGTTATTATTTTTTTTATAAAAAAAACTGCTTTAACGATTTTGATAAAATTTGGGTTATTTGTAGCATTTAATGTTCTCTACCATATGAAAAAAACCGCATCTTTCTAAAAATTCTCGTTTAGCTAATAATAATAATAAGTAATCTTTGGGGGTTTATTGGCCTTAAACTGTGTTGTTTTTCAAATTTTTCAAAACATTTTTTCATGCATCTATACAGGCATAATTGACGTGTTTGGTGCAAATTTGTTCGAAATCTATCGAATAGGTTTCTATCTAGATAATAATAATAATATTTATTAGTTAATTTCCTACTTTAATAAATCACCTCTCCTACCCCACCTACCATTATGAAATCACAGTGAATCTGTTTAATAATTTAAATATGTTTGTGAGAAAGTATGTGCCAGTTCCTGGTACCGTTTATTACATTTAACTTACAAATATAAAATAATGCGTCAAATAAAAGAGCAACTCAAGCAGTTTTTCCTACAAGTGTTCAATGTGAGCAATATTTATCACACGGCACACATCGAGTTGGTAGCAAACTTATCAGTATGACTATTGCTAAGCATGTATTTCAAAATTTCTCTCAGCTCTTATTGTAAAAAGGGGATTACAACAGCAGATATGAAATAACCTCACGTTAACGGTTGATATTTGAGTTCCATCAAACAATTTAGAAAACTAGAACCATTTAATCAAATGTTAAAACCAAAAAGTTACTAGCGAATTTCCATAGGAAAAATGAACTATTCCACGTGACTCTTATGGTTGGTCCTAAGGACGGGAGTAGTCAATGAGCACCGATCTTGTTCCCAGAACACGTTTAGGGGTGTCATTAAAAATGTTTCCATATTCCTATATGTGTTCGCACTCTAACAGCCACATTTTACGTCCGAATCGGTCCACAGGTTGGTTTTCTATGTCGTTCGGACGAGATTTTTAAGGGTCTGCTCCAGTAAACGAGAAAGCAAATTTCGTGATTGGACAGATTTCCCAAATAGTTGGTGGAAGCCCTAAAACATATAAATTTAATTTTGGAAATTCGCTCAACTCATGTCAACGGTTGAATTCAACGGTGATCGAATTGTTTATTCATCCAATGTGCAAAACTTACAATTTGTGACAGCGACTTTTCTTGTATTCTAGTTTGTTTGAACTTTTAGCATTTACTAGCTGAACCGTGCCAATATTTCACAAATTAGGAGTACTTACCTGATTTAATACATTGATTTAGTTCATTTAATTACGTGTATTTATTTACGCTGGTTTATAAATAACAGTTTATAACACTTGCATATGGAATGTAAACAATCAAACTAACAGCTGTCATGTTAGTTAAACAGATTGTTAATAGATGGCGTCTTTGATTAGGAACCATATGAAGTAAAATATATAAGTATTTTTTACAAAATAAACTTGAATTTTAAGCTCTTTGTCTATTTTTCGTCAATAGCGGAGAACATAAGCTTTAAAATGACGCTTGTATAATAAATTTTGATGAAGAATTAAGGGGGATATCGCTTAGCGAAAAAAATAGTTCGACCACGTAGCTGAACAGCTGACGTGAGTTGAGCAAATTTCCAAAATTAAGTTTATAGGGCCTAGGCCTATTTTTTAGGGTTTCAACCAATTTGGGAACTAGGTCTATTCGCGACGATGCTGAATAGCTGCAAAAAGGCCCGCGCACACCAAACGCGGGAAGCGGGAGCGACGCGAATGTAGTTCTAGGAAGTTCCCGCGCGGGATTGTAAAACAACGGCGGGATATGAGATAACGCACACCAAACGCGAATCGTTCGCGCGGGATCATGTGCGGGATCGTTACGCAGCGTCGTCCCGCCAGGTTAGCTGCATGCAGCGTTTTCCCGCGCGACTAGAGCGGGAACCTTACAGTCACTAGTCACACAACAGGTGTCTACTCGTACTCGGTAGGCAGTGCTTTGTACTTTGATTGTGTTGACGTGTGTTTAGAGTAACTATGAGTAATTTAACAGAAATGTTATTAGAGTGTGTGTACACGTATCCAGTCCTTTATGACTTAAATAATAAAGATTACAAAAACATCAAGAAGAAAGACCGGATTTGGGACGAGATTGGGAAAGAGTTAAAGGTACCTGGTGAGTACGTGTTTACAGCTATTTCTTTTGGTTACATTTTAACATCCCCTTGGATTCACCTTGGTATGTGTTCAGTGCTGTGATGGGGCTTTTGTATTTTGTAGGTTGAAAGTGTTTACTCTTGATTGTAATTCTAATTGTTTTGATCAATGAATTAAATGTACACAGCTACTCACTGGTACATATGTTTAACAATTCGCCAAAAATAGTAATTCTATCCCAATCTAAAAGTGTTCTGTACTTTTTTTGTAGAGAAAGGTTTAAAGAATTCATATATGCAATTAAAAAAATTATTGATATAAAATTGTAAAAGTTATTAGCTCAAGAAACAAAAACGTTCAGTAACGAAAGGAAAGAGTTCAATTTTAGGCCTTCATAACTAATTGTAAACATTTTTTGGAATTTTTTCATAAGTGTAAAAAAGTTTCGTAATTTAGTTCTAAATAGAACTATATAAGAACATTTATCAATTTCAAATCTTATTTTTAAAATGTAACAATCTTATTTACAATCTGGTAACATACCTTAAGGGTCGGCTCTAGTAAAACAGAAAGCAACCTGCGACTCCAGCGTAGCGGCGGTAGGTTACGCGGACATTGCTCATCCTAAATCCATTTAAAACCCGAAATTGTTCAAATAGCGTTTTCAAAAAAATACCAAACTCTTGGGGACAAAATTCTTCATCCGAAAGGCTTGATAATTTTTCGCTATAATTAATAGTTACATCGTAAAAAAATATTTAAAGTCACCCTATAGCGGCGCTAGGTTACACGGACATTGCTCAGCCTAAATCCATTTAAAACCCGCAATTGTTCAAATAGCGTTTTCAAAAAAATACCAAACTCTTTCTTGGGGACGAAATTCTTCATGCAAATGGCTTGGTACTTTTTCGCTATAACTAATAGTGACAACATAAAAAATTATTAAAAATTAATTTTTTAAATTGTTAATAAATATTAAACAAAACGTTTTTCTTAATTTTGGAAAAGCCATTTGCATGCGTATTGGCCATAGCTTTAAAATGACATATCGTTCATAATTATCCGATCAAAAATAAAGGAAAAATATGGATTTTAATTTAACATTGGTCTTATGGAGTGTCAACCAACATGGCCGACAGCTAGAGCCGACCCTTAATGTAATAAGTAGCCAAGCGTTCCTCGGGGCAAATAGATTTTCTGTAGTTCGTGTTTTTCTTCTCAATATCATCGCTGATTAAGCCAAGTAGTTCATCAAAGCAGGTTGGTGTCATACAAAAGTAAATGTAAAACCTTTTTTCATCCATTCGGAGATGCGTCATCAGGGTGTGATATTCCCCATACTGTTCTCTTTCCTTATTTATAGCGTGTACCCACGTCTTCTTATGAATTTCATCCTCAGCCAAGGCGAACAGCAACAAAGCCTCTTCTTCATCAGATGACATGGCGAGCGACGAACGATGAGAAGGTAAGTACAACTGACCACAACACTGTCACCTTACCGACTGAGTTCGCCGCGAAACTTCCCGCGTTGTGTGTGCGTCACCTAAGATCCCGCGCGAACAGTTCCCGCGACTAAATTTCTAGGAATTAGAAAATTCGCGTCGCTCCCGCTTCCCGCGTTTGGTGTGTGCGGGCCTAAATGGTTCGCACACCATTCCGCATATTGGGAGTATCTTCAATATACGATGCATTGCGTGCTTCGCACGCCGTTCCGAATATTGAGAGTATCTTCAATACACAAAACATTGCGTGCTTTGCACGCCAACCCCCATATTGGGAGTATCTTCAACACACAAAGCAGCCACGGTGGTCGTGATTGTTAAGGCGTCAATGCTTTATCAATCGTCATGGCAACCATCAATGGAAAAGTTCCGAGTTCAATTCCCATTGACCCCGAATAATTTTCTAAATGGTGGTTCGGATTACACGTAAAACTGTAGGTCCCGTCTTCATTAGCCTTAAGTGCAAAACTGCAGGACGTTATAAAAAAAAAAAAAAAAAAAACACACAAAGCAGTGCGTGTTTCGCACGCAAACCTCCGTATTTTGAGTATCTTCAATACACAATGCATTGCGTGCTTCGTACGCCAACCCCACGGTAGAATCCACCACATGGCTTTGAACCGGGTACTTCTATGGTATTTTACGTTTTGATCGATTTTGGGGGAACCAAGCGATTTATGAGGTCGCGTAAAAAACAAAACAAAATATGCAGAATAACATCCTACATTTATATTTGCAGAAAAAACTCAACCAACAATTTGGGAAATAGTTCTATTCACGACGGTGCTGAATAGCTGCACAATGGTTCGCACGCCATTCCGCATATTGGGAGTATCTTCAATACACAAAGCATTGCGTGCTTCGCACGCCAACCCCTATATTGGGAGTATATTAAATACACAATGCATTGCGTGCTTCGCACGCCAACCCCACGGTAGAATCCACCACATGGCTTTGAACCGGGTACTTCTATAGTATTTTACGTTTTGATCGATTTTGGGGAAACCAAGCTATAAGGTCGCGTAAAAAAAATTAGCAGAATAACATCCTACATTTATATTTGTAGAAAAAACCTCAAAAATAAATGCATTATCGTAGGAAAAATCTCAATAAATATTTATTTCCGGAAAAATAACGTGCTTCCAATTGTTGGATTCTTTTGGATAACGAAATCGTCAGAGCGACGTAAACAACCAACATTTGTACCAAATTTGAACCAAATCGGACTTCAAATACGGCCGCTCGAGTGCGAACACACACACACACACACATATATATATATATAAAAGATTTTTAATGACACCCCAAAACGTGTTCTGGGGACCATGATCGGTGTTCATTTGCTACTCCCGACCTTGAATCTTACTATAAGGGCCACTGCAATAGTTTATTTTTCTTTGGAAATTCGCTAAAACACCTTTGAGAAATAATACATAAGGATTAGTTAAACAAATAAAAGAGCACTGTGGCGACAAAATCACACTGATTTAAATAAAAACCCAAACCACAAAACAAGAAACAAAAACAATAACTAAACAACTAAATTGTAAGTTATGTTAATAAATTACCCTTATGTACATTTCGATGACATGGTCATTATCCTCAGAGGGTTTTAACACTACTCATTTAAAACAATCCTTCTGTCTCAGACCTTTAATTATACCCATTTCTTTTTTTTATTAAATTTGATTTACTTTCCGAATCGTTACTGCCTAAATTCTCTTGGATTTGAATTTTACAAGCATTCCTAATGTAGTTTTTATCAGAATCTTTTAAGTACTGAATACTACTCTCAATATTAGCTACTATATCTCCCACTACATTGTGAGTAGGCCTACAATTATTGAGTGAAAACTTAAGTCCCTTATTTAAAAGATCCGTTTCCTCTTTACTAAAGGTCTGATTGGATTCATTTTTAACCAAAGGTGGAAATATATTAACGTTAAGATCTAATTTATCTTTAGGCTTACTAATGTCTAAAAACTTTTTATGCAATTTGTTGACTTTTATACAATTTTTATGTTCATTAAAAACATGAATTTTCCTACAAAATTCATCAAACTCATGCGGTTCACAATTTTTTGCTAACTTAAGATGTAATTTATACAAATCCAACTCTAACCTACTTAATGTGCTATATAAATATTTTATTTCTAAATTCAGAAATTTTTTCTTAGCAAATTCATGAACTTTGTCCGTCCTAGAATTACTAAGTTTAATTTTTATGCCTGATATAAACCTAGGAAAAATATTACATTTTTGACAATCTTTAAGAAACTTAATATTTACTTTTAAAAATCTTATTTGTAAGTTTAACTTACGGAAGAGATTCTGCTCAGATGACCGGGAAGCCATATTGATTAAACAAATAAAAGAGCACTGTGGCGACAAAATCACACTGATTTAAATAAAAACCCCGAACCACAAAACAAGGAACAAAAACAATTACTAAACAACTAAATTGTAAGTTATGTTAATACGTTACCCTTATGTACATTTCGATGACATAGTCATTATCCTCAGAGGGTTTTAACACTACTCAAACCCTCTGAGGATGATGACCATGTCATCGAAATGTACATAGGAGTAACGTATTAAGGGTCGGCTCTAGTAAAACAGAAAACAACCTGCGACTCCCTATAGCGGCGGTAGGTTACGCGGACATTGCTCATCCTAAATCCATTTAAAACCCGCAATTATTCAAATAGCGTTTAAAAAAAAATACCAAACTCTTGGGGACAAAATTCTTCATCCGAATGGCTTGGTAATTTTTTGCTATAATTAATAGTCACAACGTAAAAAATATTTAAAATCAACCTATAGCGGCGGTAGATTACACGGACATTACTCAGCCTAAATCCATTTAAAACCCGCAATTATTCAAATAGCGTTTAAAAAAATACCAAAATCTTGGGGACGAAATTCTTTAGGCGAATGGCTTGCTAGTTTTTCGCTATAATTAATAGTGACAACCTAAAAAAATATTAAAAATCAATGTTTTAAATTGTTAATAAATATTAAACAAAATATTTTTCTTAATTTTTAAAAAGCCATTTGCATGCATATTGACCATATCTTTAAAATGACATGTCGTTTATAATTTTCCGTTCAAAAATAAAGGAAAAATTTGGATTTTAATTTAACATTGGTCTTATGGAGTGTCAGCCAACATGGCCGACAGCTAGAGCCGACCCTTAACATAACTTACAATTTAGTTGTTTAGTTATTGTTTTTGTTCCTTGTTTTGTGGTTCGGGTTTTTATTTAAATCAGTGTGAAGGATTAGTTACACTTACAGTTAACTGAACAACTATAACTATAACTCGTTAATTAGTAAACAAAGCTTGTGATCTTAACACAAAACACGGTCTCTGTTTTAAAATTGGTCTGACAAAACTCTAAAAATAAGCATCTTTAGGGCAAACAAACCTAGAATATAATGTTTTAAATGTTAGTTACAATTTTTAACTGTTTGTTTTGCAGGAAATTGCATATATAATAATAGTGAACACTTTGAAGGCATACAGAGCTAAGCATTCCAATGTTGATCAGCTGTATTTCCTACTGTAGTATATTTCGCAATAGTCAACTTACTATTAAGAGCCCACTAACATATGTTCCGAGACTTAAAAGGAACTCCGTCAATACGTACCGACGTCATAGTGACGTAGCGCGGAATCTCCAAAACAACTCTGGAATCTTTCAGATATTTTTCAATACAATTCCACTAAACCGGAGGCGTGTGTTTGATTGCGACTAAACAGGGCGGAACGCGTGGGCAAAGAATTTCGCGCATTTCTATATCCGACCGGATAAATAATCAGCGCGGGTCAGATGGTGTTTGCGGGAACTTTGTTTTCACACTCGGATATCTGGCCGTATCCGGAGAGGCGTAACATGTGTGAACATTTCTTAATCAGTTTTTGGAATTCCGGTAGCAATTGTATTGGCAATGTTTGCATGGATACTCTTTTAGAATAGCGTGTTTATTTGTTAGGTATACAACAATATGTGATTGGCCGGTATTTAGGACTGCTTATTTGTCTATTAGTGAATTGATACAGTTAAATATATTCACAGCAGTCACAATGATTTATTATTAAAAGTAATTTGATTTATTTATGATTTAAATATCATTTATTAATTTTATTATTAAATTCTTTTTATTAATTTTTGTTTATTTTTTTATTATTGTGTTTACTAATTTGAATCTATGACTGAAACACCACCGCCTAACCAACTAAACTTTGGCCACTCCATAAAAAAACTTGTTCCCTTTATTATTTTTATCACTAGTAAGCCCCCGTGAAAAATCGCAGGCAGATTAATTAGATGCACATAAGAAATACATCATTTAAACAAATTCTATATAAAAAGAACAGACTTTATCTAGGCCTACCTAACTATTCTGCCGGGGTTTTTTTAACTCCATAAGTGTGTACAAGTATAAGACTTATAAAACTGTATGCCTATTTGTTAAAAATATCAATTTATATACGTTAGTTATATACTAGCTGCCCGATCCGGTTTTACACGGGTAGACAAATCAAAGTTAAATGGATATTAAAAAAAAAAAATAAAAAAAATATCAATAAATATATTACACTATGTATATCTTATGGGGATTTTTAGTAACTTTAACCCCCCTAAAATAAATGTCTTTTGGACAGACAACTCGAAGTTAAATGTATATTAACCAAAGAAATACATCAATAAGTATATTATACTGTGTATTTATTATGGGGATTTTAGTAACTTTGACCCCCCGAAAGTCCCCCTAAAATTTTCGAATTTTTTAAAACCTTTCTTAGCGAGCACCCAGGGCCCTAGAGGAAGCTACATACCAAATTTCATTCCAATCCGTTTGGTAGTTTTGGAGAATCGTGATTTAGTAACTTTGACCCCCCCCCCCCCCCCCCCCCCTAAAAATTCTATTTTTTTTTAAAAACTTTCTTAGAGAGCACCTAGGTCCCTAGAGCTCATACCAAATTTCATTCCAATCCGTTCAGTAGTTTTTGAGAAATCGTGATGAGTCAGTGAGTGAGTGGTATTTGGCTTTTATATTATAGAGATATAGATCATATATTTAAAGAAAGATACAAATATTACATTTTAATTGCTTTTTATTTCATATTGATAGATCAAATGATTTAGATGTTATTAATTAAGAACTAATAATAACTATTATTATTAAGAAGATTTATAATAATCGAGAAATAATAATAATAATAATAATAATAGTGAAGAAATTATGAATCGCATATGTTTATATGTTATACAAAGATGTACGAATGTTTTCGAAATTAAACGAATAGGTATATATTCTTTAATTTTGTGTAAACGAATATATTGATGATAAAAGGTTGCATTTATATACAGTTTATAACTTCAAAGCAAATATTATTACTTACTATATAATATCATACATTAGTTCTACAACTGATATTTAAAAATCAACTTCACAAGAAATTATAATCATTTAAGTTTTAAACATAACACCAATATAACCTCCGCTGGGTTTTGTTTAAGTATTACAGATGATGGATGAAATATAATGTGTTACTCACGTTCGTACACTCGCTTTTATAGGGATTGATTATGTATGTTTCTTAATTTTCTCGCAAAGGATGTCTATATTACAGACATTTTCAAATGTTTAGTGTTTTGATGGATAGTAGTGACGAATTTGTACCTGAAAATGAGTACAGAAAACGTAGTTGTGCGAGGTCCTGTTTCAAGGCCTTTCGGCCATTACGGCTTTCTGTCAAGCGATTACGACCAATCTCATTGTTCAATTTTCTTCAAATTTGCCATAAATGTTCCTTGAAGTCAGTTAATAATAATTGAAGAAGTTGACATTTTGGAAAATGAATTTTTCAAACTTTTAAAAACTACTTCCATTTTACTTTCTCACTATACTATAATATAGAGAAAGTATTGTATCACAAACAAAATCGATGTTGAGATTTTTGTGGTAATATCCGTTTTGGGACCCCCTGAGTACAAAAAAGTGTTTTTTACAAAATGTCTGTCTGTATGTCTGTGTGTATGTCTGTATGTACGTCTGTGTATATGTCTGTATGTATACAAAGCTAGAGCGAAAACTATTCGATCGATTTCAAACAAATTTGCACCAGGCATGTAAAGAAGGCCTGTATAGATGCACGAAAAACGGTTTTGAAATTTTTTTGAAAAACAACCACCGTTTTGCCAAAAAAAACCCCAAAAAATCAATTATTATTTTTTTATAAAAAAAACGGCTGTAACGATTTTGATAAAATTTGGCTTATTTGTAGCCTTTAATGTACCCTACCATATGCAAAAACCCGCATCTTTATAAAATTTCTCGTTTAGCTAATAATAATAATAATAATATTAACTGATTTTGGGGAGTTATTTTGACCATAAAGGGGGTTGTTTTTCCAAAATTTTCAAAGCCTTTTTTCGTGCATCTATACAGGCCTAATTGACGTGTTTGGTGCAAATTTGTTCGAAATCGATCGAATAGTTTTATCTCTAGCTAATAATAATAATAATATTTATTAGTTAATCTCCTAGTTTAAAATCACCTCTCCCCCTCCCATACAATAATGAATTCACTGTGAATCTGTTTAATAATTTAAATATGTTTGTGAGGAAGTATGTGCCAGTTTCTGGTACTTTTATTAAAGTGGTTTTACTCACATCAGCATTTACGTGTAAAAATAAAAAGGTCCTTGGCGTCACAGCATGTTGAGATCCTTGGCCTGCTAGAGGGTTGCTTTGTCGAGGGACTCGTGGTTAGAGTATCGCCATTCAGTAGCAGTAGTTGTAAGTTTTTTTGTTCCTCATAGTGTAAGAGGAGATCCAACACCAGAAGTGGATTGAAGCCAGTACTTCTCGTTTAATGCTTCCTAATCATAAATAAAATACACAATTGAAATATGTAAATACTTAGAAACATTATTAATGATAAATGCAAAACAATTTGTAAAACTAATAACATTTTTGACTTGAAGTTGAAAGAGTTCAAAGTATTATATTGTCTAAGTTTAGTTAAACATTTCTAAAATTTTGTGACCGCCATTTTAAAATCACCAAAAATTGTTGGGAATTATTTAATTTGTAATTGTTTATATTGTTAAGTACTAGAGTTATCAATGGTAGTTAATCTAGACCAATACATATCCTAAAAAGTCTTCACCATTATTAGCAAATTTCGATAGGAAAGGTGAGCTATGCAGTGTTTCTTATGGTGAGACCTAAGGTCGGGGGTAGTCAATGAGCACCTATAATGGTCCCAAGAACACGTTTTGGATTGCCATTAAAAGTTATATATATATATAAGTATATATAAATCACGTTTTTGAAAGGAAGTACATTAAAAAAAAAGTTTTTTGTAAAAGACAGACAATTTTTTGGGTTTTATGTAAAAAAAAATATATATATAGGAGATTATTCTGCACATTTTGTTTTTTTACACGACCTTGTAGTCCATCTGACTCCCCCAAAATCGATCAAAACGTAGAATATCAAAAACACGAGGAGGGTTGCATCGTGCGGCAGCTTCTGTTTACGAGACCGTCGGCTGGGTTGCGAGCGGAACGAAGCAGACCAAAATCCTGGACCACAAGGTCAAGGTGCAAACTTGCAAAATACAGTCGATAGTCAGAAGCCACAATGTAGAGATGCAAACAAAGCTAGTTTTTTCCGCTGGAGGTTGAAGGAAAAACAAATTCTACTTAGGCCTATATATTTTATACATGCAGGCAGCTATTCAGCGCCTTCGTGAGTAGGAAAATTTCCCAAATATTGGTTGAAACCTTAAAACATATTTATATAAACTTAATTTTGGAAATTCGCTCAACTTAGTTTGTGGTTCAGCTGCGTGATCGAATTATTTGTATTTTGATACATCCTAATCCAATTCCTTCTGACAACTACCTAAAATGTAATTTTACACATAAATACAAAATAAATAAACGGTACCAGATAACTGCCACATACTTTCTCCCAGATGAAACTTTATACCTTCCCAAGAGTAGCATAGGAGGTGGTTATTTAGAATTGCAAAAGTAGGACATACCATGGAAAATATTAGATGCATGTAACACACATCCATATTATATTATTATTATTAAAACTATTCGATCGATTTCGAACAAATTTGCACTAAACATGTCAATTAGGCCTGTATAGATGCACGAAAAAAGGTTTTGAAAATTTTGAAAAACAACCGCCTTTTTGGCCAAAAACCCCCAAAAATCAGTTGTTATTATTATTTCCTAAACGAGAATTTTTAGAAAGATGCGGTTTTTTGCATATGGTAGGGTACATTAAGGGCTACAAATAAGCCAAATTTTATCAAAATAGTTAAAGCCGTTTTTTTATAAAAAATAATAACTGATTTTTTGGGTTTTTTTGCCAATTTGGAGGTTGTTTTTCAAAATGTTTGAAAACCGTTTTTCGTGCATCTATACAGGCCTACTTGACATGTCTGGTGCAAATTTGTTCGAAATCGATCGAACAGTTTTCGCTCTATATAGCTTTGTATACATACAGACAGACATTTTGTATAAAACGCTTTTTTTGTACTCAGGGGGTCCCAAAACGGATATTTCCACAAAAATCTCTTTTTTTTTTGTGATCACAAATGGAAGTAGGTTTTAAAAGTTTGAAAAAATCATTTCCAAAATGTCAACTTCTTCAATTATTATTTACTGACTTCAAGGAACATTTATGGCAAATTTGAAGAAAATCGAACAATGAGTTTGGTCGTAATCGCGTGACAGACAGCCGTAATGGCCGAAAGGCCTTGAAATAGGACCTCGGTCAACTACGTTTTCTACACTCATTTCCATGTACAAATTCGCCACTACTATCCATCAAAACACTAAACATTTGAAAATGTCTGTAATATAGATATCCTTTGCGAGAAAATTAAGAAACATACATAATCAATCCCTATAAAAGCGAGTGTACGTAATTTTGATTTTTCTCGTTTTTTGGCCATTTTTGGGGTAAAACCCCTTAAAATCAAAAATTTGAAAAAATGAGAAAAACACCTGGAGCTATTCAAGAACTACACCTACATATTAAATTTCATCAAAATCGGACCGTTGGTATGGTCTCCAGCTCTGTACACATCCTAACAGACACACGGACAGACATCACCAAAAAACCACTAATTTCACTAAAAATATTTTTGGGTTCAGGGAGCACCAACACAGATAATTCCACTAAAAAATTTTTTGGGGTTCTGGGAGCACCAAAACAGATAATTCCACTAAAAATTCAAATTTGAAAATTTGGACGTAAACAATACTTTTTCCATATACTACGTACAAGGGGGAGAAAGTAAAAACTGGCTTAAAAACAAGTTTCAATTTAAATGGCGGTTTCAAATGCTTTTACAAAAAGAGCATTAAATAGTCAATTAGCCCACTTACACAAAATGCTCTCAGAAGTGTAATTTTAAAGTAAGGTCGAAAAATCGTTTTTCAAACAGCACGAATTATTGAAACTAATGCCACAAAATAGAAGATAAACTGACCTCTTTTATTGCGTGGGTGTTTTTACGTGCAACTTAGTAGGTAAAGGCAACTTGCTTACAATGTAAGAAAAACAACTACTCACGTGGGCTTAGGCAACTCCCACACCCATCAAGTGTGCTTAGTAAAATAAACGTAACTTTGTTGTTCTCAGAAATTATTTCCACCACACACAAGAAAACATAAGTGATGTTGCGTTTCGAAATTAAAGAGGATTAAAAGAGATAATAACTGCAACTATAATGAGCGATTCTTGGAATCACCTGCTGTACAATATTGTTTAGTAAAACTTTACTAACCGATAACCTCGCTTCCAATCCAGTTATCAAGATGAATAATTGGGACACAAATTGAACACCCGAAAGTAATTTAAATTGTGTAAGATTTTAATTTTGCATCACTACATCGTAGCGTTTAGAAATTGTTTTGTTTCCACCTCGTAGGTATACGGAATAGTTCATTAGATATTAATGTTTATAATATAATAGAGGCTCCACTTTATAAACGAATAAATAAATAAATGTGATAACCGACATTTATTTTCTTACTACAGAAATTACTATATTTTTTAAACGTTTTCTATTTGATGTACCACAAACATACTGTCAGCAGATGACTTGAATGCTTGCGTATGGAATGCGGCCGCTATTGGCTAAAGCAGCCTTGTCCCCAAGCCTCACCAATAGTAAAGCGGTTGACATAGTGATGGCAGCCCCTACCACTAGATAGTGCTGTGGTGGGAGAACTCTTTCCCGCACCCTGCTGATCCCTCGCATGCATTCAAGTCATCTGTTGGCAGTATGTGTCTATTACAAATTTCTGAGAGCTTTTTTTTTTTTTGAGGGGAGAGAAGACGTTTTTGGGATTTTATAAATTGGTTTTATAATTCCCCTCTGACGGTGAATAACTGTTGAAGATCAAATTGTTGTATATCGCTTTCCATTTTCTTAATGTTAGAGATGATAAGATTGAAAATAATCCGACCACGCAGCGGAACCACTGACGTGAGTTGAGTAAATTTTCAAAATTAAGTTTATACTAGTGGACATGGCAATGTTTCGCTATTGCTTGATTTACCTAACCTAAAATTATATTCAGTTTTTGATCCAAATCAGTTGTTGATCAAAATCAGCTGTTGATCAAAATCAGCTGTTTTAAGCTTTTCATACGAACAGCTGTTTTTTGTGCCCCTGATAAAATCAAAAGAAATCTTTCTTCTTCTTCCTTAAGATTGACCTTCCATAAGATTAACATGGCAACTTTGAGGGCCACTGGGGCGAAGCCCTTAACATACATTGAGCTCATTTTAAGGGAAGCACAACTTCAGAGTGAGCTCTGTAAAATGACACCAAAAACATCAAAATTGGTTAAAAACTCTAGGAGGAGTTCTACTCACAAAATAACCCCTAGCAAATTAATTATGTATAGATATTTTATGGTTTCAACCAACTGTTTAGGGAATTGGTCTACTCACGATGACGTTGAATAGCTGGCTACGTGAGCGAAATATATTAGTAGAATTTGTTTGCATCTCAGTCTCCAGCACCAGCTCACCCACTGCTTCGAAGAGGAAAAACTCGGCCTAGAGTTTTGAACTGTTTCGCTTCGTTTGCAGTGGACTTTCATCCCGGCGTCGGTCGGCCTAGAATTAGAAGCTGCTTCACGTTGATTTGAACCAAGTACTTTAATTTTACGTTTTGATCGATTTTAGGGGAACCAGACGAGCTATAAGGTCTTATAAAAAACAAAATGTCCAGAATAAGCTCTTATATTTATTTATGTACATAAAACACCCAAAAAATTCAATCTAGTACGAAAAATCTCAAAAAACTTACTTCCGGTCAAAAAGGTGTTTCTGGTTGTTGGATTTTTAGAGGGAGAACACCATTTTAATGAAGCCCCAAATTTTGATCTGAGGACCATGATTGCTGCTCATTGACTACTCCTGACCTTAGGCCACACCATAAGAATTACTTCAATCTTTCCTATGCAATTCCCTAAAAATCACCCTATATCCAAAATATATTACTACATTTCTGAATGGAACATTGCGATAGTCATCTAAGACTGTATTGAAACAAAACAAATGTACGTTTATAGTGTAGTGTCAAATAGATTGTTTTTTAACTCAATTTACGAAATGAGGAAGCAGAATGTCATTTCGGAAGTATTACTAAGCTATACATTTTACTTATCCCGTCCAGAAAGTAAAGAATGAATGCGCATCGCGTGCGGCGCAGATCCCCCACTACTGCGATTACGTGCGCAGCCGCTTGCCCCTTCCTTTCTCTTCAGTGTGGGGTGAGTCTCGTTGCTGTGTGGTCACGCTACTGGTTTTCGCAGCGTTTTAAAATGACGGCTCTAATCGAAAATCCCGCCAAATGTGAAGTACGGAGTGTAATCCGCTTTTTGAATGCTCAAAAAGTTAAGCCCATTGAAATTTATAGGCAAATTAAAGCTGTGTATGGTGAAGATGCGATGAATGAGTCATCAGTAAGAAAGTGGTGTATCATGTTTAACCAAGGAAGAACTAACGTGTATGATGAAGATCGGAGCGGGAGGCCATCACTAGTCACGGACGAATTGAAGAAAAAAGTTGAAGAAACAATTCAGGAAAGTCGACGTTTCACTTTGACGACTTTACATGACTCTTTTCCACAAATTTCACGATCACTCCTACATGAGATAGTGACAGATCATCTTGGTTACAAGAAAGTGTGTGCTCGGTGGGTGCCTAAGATTTTGACGGACGACCATAAGGCGAAACGCATGGGGGCAGCCCTTGAATTTTTGACTCAATATGACAAAGAAGGAGACCAATTTCTTGATCGTATTGTTACGGGAGATGAAACATGGGTTTCGTATAAGACTCCAAAGCAAGCGTCAGTCAATGGAGTGGCATCACACAAATTCGCCCTCAAAACCCAAAAAGGAAAAACCATTGTTGCAGACTCGCAAAGTCATGGCAACGGTGTTTTGGGACCGAAAGGGATTAATCCATGTGGATTTCATGCCACGAGGTGCAACAATAAACTCAGAATCCTACTGTGAGACTCTTCAACGACTTCATCGCGCCATCCAAAACAAGAGGCGTGGAATGCTGTCGGCTAAAGTTTTTTTCATTCACGACAATGCCCGGCCTCATGCCTCAGCACGAACGCGGCAGGAACTCCAAAGTCTGAAGTGGGAAATCTTTTAGTCATCCTCCCTACAGCCCTGACCTCGCACCTAGTGATTTTCATCTGTTTCCAAAGTTGAAGCAATTTTTGGGTGGAAAACAGTTTGGAAATGACGATGAACTTAAAGAATCAGTGATAATAATATGGCTCAAATCTTTCGCGGCTGATGAGTATAACATCGGAATAGAGAAACTGGTCCCACGTTACAACAAGTGTCTCGACAACAATGGGGATTACGTAGAAAAGTAGAATAAGGTACTGTGACTGTGTAAATAAAATTTGGTGTTGATATATTTTGTTTTTATTTATCCATGCTAAAACGTTCTTTACTTTCTGGACGACCCTTCTCTGCTATACACACATGTATAAAATGTTTTTGGTCGTGGTGCACCTATAGAAGTTTACACTTCAAAAAATGGAATTGTGTGCTTAAGACCATACATTTTAATTAACACAACTTACGAGGAAGCACAATGTCCATTTCAGGTGTATTACTAATTAAACTATACGTTGTATCAACATTACCAGATTAAGCCTATGACCTAATCTGTTTCACTTATATACTCAACCCAGATATACTAAATTAGCAATGCGATTGTGGCCTAAAAGGCTAAGGCGCTAATCTTTGGTGATGTACTCTGCTGGTTCGAATCTCGGCATTACCAAAACGTTTTTTTAAACAGATTGAATAGAGCGTTCCACATTAGGAGCGTTTCACATTAATAGCGTTTCACAAAATGCAAGGTGAAAGCGTCACGGTAAAATCCAATTCCCCCCAGCAATAAGTAAACTATATACTCTGCTATACACACATGAGTAATTTTTTTTTGGATGTGGTGCATTTATAGAATACACTTCAAAATCGCAAAAAAAGACGACCAACTCATTCCCAGATCCAATGAATGAACTGTGGAGCTGTCGAAATAAACTATTTGTAAACAAAGCCAGTGTTAACCGTCGTGTGTAAGACGAGATGAGGTTTTGTTAAATGGACTGTTCAGAATAGCTCATTCTTTAGTTGAAGCTAATATGGTGAAATGAGTCAGAGATCGAGAACGTTGAGTCGTTAATCCATTTAGTGTCGAGTTATGATTGGCAGCTCCAGATGTTCCCTACTCGGGCAAAGAAACGTTTCCAGTGTTTTGACTGGTTTAATTTATGCGAGAAAAGGGCTATTGTGATAATATATGTCGTTTAATGTATTGTTTGATCAAAAGTAATACCTGTATTGGTGAAAAGACTGAAACAACGGTTATAATTATTGCAAACGCAAAATAATTCTCTTTTTTATTTTTAATTTGTAATAAATGACCTGCTTACACGCTTCCTCAGCAAGGGTTAAATTAACTAAATTACA
>JAGFPH010002000.1:98974-119604 GCA_018207615.1 Philaenus spumarius
GGGTTTAAGTCCCTAGGCTGGGGCGTTTGCGTGCTAGGAACGCGCAATTCGACGAATTCCACCTAATTTCTGTGAAAGTACCTTCTACCTAAATTACGATAGTTTTATTGCAGGAATCATAACTCAATTGAGTTAAAAAGAGATATTCAGTACTTAAGTAATTTTAAAAACAATGCATCTTCTAACACCCACATAAGTAATGAAATTATAAACCGAATTCAAAATAAATACTACGAATATTTTGAAGAAATTTTAGAAGGAAACATGGTAAAACGGCAAAATTTGATGCTACTTATATAATAAAACTTGTATACAATTATTTCGATTTGAGCCATAGCATAAGAACAAGAGATTTTTATCATTGTTAGAAACTTTGCCGAAAATAAATAATATATTGTTTGCATTAAATCATGCAAATTATTCCTTTCGGTTGGCCTGGTGGGATGACAAGATTAAAGGTTAGTGGAAAAAACTCATCCAGGTTTACGGGAAGAGTTTATGCAAGGTTATTTTGCAATAGGACGAACAAGTAAGCCATTTTCCAGCCAAGCTACAAATCTTGTGTTCGAGCAAACATACAATGCCGATGCAGCTAAAAGACAAGGCGCTGTTGTCAATTTCACAAACTCTATTGGCGAGAGGACAAATATGGTCTAAAAGCAGTAAAATGGTTGCAACCATTTTGAATAATACCATTGTATTTGTATAACCTAATAGAACTCCGATCCAATGCAATATTTTATTCTACTGGAAATTTGACTTTTTTGGCGCTATCTATTGGGGAAACGAAGGAAGCTGTTTGATACACCAATGCTACCAATGCTTTCTCCCTAGCGCTACCTCGCGGCGCGATCATGTACTATTTTCGCGACAACCTTTTATCCGGCACACAGCCCCCGTATGGATGCAAGATCTATTTATTATTCATGATCTATGATAATACTAATGTTCCTTTGAAAATTGTTCAACCAATCATGAAAAGGTTCAACTTAAACGAAAATTAAAACTTATTATACATCCAATTTTTAAAATTTGTCTTGCCTTATTTGCCTATTGCAAGTTCGGTCAATTCAACCATCATCGGGACATTAGAAGTATTAACACACAGAAGTTAACTTTTCCGAGTAACTCTTGAGTTACTTCCGAGTAGTCAGACGTGTACGCCATCGAACGTAACTACATATTAACGAACAATGTTATGCTTTTAACCATCTCCACCGGAGTGAAACTTATGTTTGTGCTAGTGTTGTGTTATGTGTGTTAATGCTTCTAATGTCCCGATGACGGTCGAATCGACCGAAATTTCAAAAGACAAATAAGGTAAGACAACCTAAATTTAAAACATTGGATCAGTTGACGTATAACAAGTTTTAATTATATCTCTGATTCGTGAGCTGAAGTGGATTCTAAATTTCAAACGAAAAGATTGTTTCGCTAATGACCTGTCAGAAGCTAATTTTAAAAGAGCAGCAGTTAATGTAGGAAAAATTAAAGATGCTATTCTTAAAAGATCTAATCAATTTACTAACGACTATCAAGTAAATAGATTAAATATAATTTATCTTTTGGTAAAGCAGCACCTGTAGAACAATTATTTTTTAAATATTGTAGAGTTTCTAAAAAATAAGAAGATTTTATCAAAGCATGTAGTAATAATGGAAAGGTTTTTGAAAAGCCTTAAAAAACATGAGCTTTTAACATTTAAAAAAAAACTTTGCAAAAAAAAAAATATTTCTAAAAGTAACATAAAAGAATTGCAATGGCAACGCTATTTATTTGGATAATTACTAGCTATTTTTATATCGTTTGTTTCAAATTTTGAAGGCAAATTAGTTATTAACAAAACACTATCATTTTCATTAAGTATAGTCACTTTATCGCTTAGTCACTTTGATGGTTCCGTCCATGAAACGCAAAAATCTACAATATTATATCTTTTCGAAAATAGAATCATGAGCGATGAGCCTTCTTTTCGGGATGTTGAAATTGTCGATGGATTTGTTTATATGAAAAGACTTCCCATCTACATTTGGCTAAATCGCTCTGGGTCTATCGAAACGAATGGTTCAAACAGATGCCAAAAAATAGATTTAATTTTTGATACGCATCCTATTCTTTCTATAAAATATCATCAACACCAAAAACGTGGAGCAATTTTTGACGAACCATATGGAATTAGTAGTTCAGAACAACAGCGGCCAGAAAACATGAGAAAAACTTTTAAAAATTCAAATTTTAAAACTGCTTTAGTTAAATTTTTGATAAAAGAGTTTGGTCGTCAAGAAATTATGCCTTATTATAATAATAAAATTGTTAGGATAAATCATGAAAATTTCCACGTTTTCTACGTAAGGTATGACAATTTAAAAGTGTTTTCTTATATCGATGGTGCGTTAATTTGTAAAGGTCATGGAGAAACAGATACTAAAATTATATATCATGCAATAAACTTAAAAATGAGAATCTTTTAACAATCAGAACGTAGACATTTGAGCCAATAATACCGATGTTCTGGTAATACAACTTGGCATCTTTCATAACTAACTTACGAACAGATATAAACGTATGGATGGAAATTATAGTTGGTAATAATGTTCGCTATATCAGTGTAAATAAGTTACATAATCATCTAGGTTTACAACTGGCTCAATCGTTACCTGCATTCCATGCTTTTTCGGGTTGCGATTTTAATTTAAGCTTTCATAGAAAAGGTGGAACAGAAGGTTTTCAACTTTTAGAGTGTTCAAGAAAGTTTCAAACGGCATTTGCAGATTTAAGTTCTACAAGTGAATGTAATAATTTGTTTTCAATAATTGAGGAATATATTTGCTAATTGTATAAATGACGATGAATTTAAAAAATCCAATACATTTTTCTTTTAAGCCAATAATAAAATTATTTTTCGTTATAATTATTTCTCGTTACATCCTTAAATGCATTCTAGCACGCAAACGCCCCAGCCTGGGGACTTAAAACCAACGGGTAACCGGGAGTTTTGATGCAGGCTACAGAATTGCCGTAATTTCATCAGAAGGCCCTTTCACTCGTCTCTAGCCCACCTCTCTCTCCGTCTATTATACACAGTGAGTGATAATGATTATTTGTTGGTAAATCGTATGAATAAATAGTATTAACCTTTAAACCATTACATCCTATGAATTTTAAATAGCATACAGCAAAACGTTCATAAAATACAAGAAGGTAGCTCTGCGAGCTCTCATATCAACACTCTTCAATTGCGAGCGAGATAATTTTAAGTAACTCATTTTTTAAAACACTGATAAAGATTGCGTTGTATCCAACTTAAAAATGAAATAAATGAGTAATCACAAATGTGTATTGTATTTTATAAGGTAGCACTTTAAAATTAAATGATTGCGAACTACGTAAAATCAATTTTATTAGAGAATTAATTATAATGCATATAGCAGGTAAATTCTCACGCGCTAACAGTCGCTGTCCCGAACGAGTTCAATTTTAACAGGACTGTGTGTAGTAAGTAGTAATGAAAACACCCAGAATATATATACAGGGTGTCTCGCGACCATTCTACCAAACTCTACCGTGTTATTCAGCAGGTCAAAACTAGCAAATACTACAATATAACCTGTGTCCTATATTGCTTAGTTTAGAAGTGCTGAGTCTGACTGTATGTGTGTTTTTGGAAAACAATATTATCTCGTGAACTTAAGATAAGTTCATGAAACTTAGCGTGAAAGTGTGCAACATTAAATTTTGCTGCCGTTATCAAGATGGCCGCGGTTCAAACTTTTCAAAGTTGAATATTTAAAAACTAAAGATTTTACGAAAATACGCTAAGATACATAAAATGTAGACACCAATAAAACGGTGTAACACTTTTTATGATTGATTCAACGATAACTGAGAAAATCCAGTGATCTGGCTGAAAGGGTTTTCCGTAATTATTGATGAAATTCATTTGAACGGTGGGTATTAGTCTAAATAAAAAGAATTTCACTTTAAATTTCAAACTAGATACAAATTTCTATTAAAAAAAAAATATCACTAGAGAAAGCTTTTTTTTTATTATGCCTCACTTTTTAATTTAAAAATGTTTCACTATTTTTATTATGCCTCATTTAAGTTACAAAAATGAGGCATAGTAAAAATATAGCCGTTTATTTCTACCGATGCACAACTGAAACGAATTTCTTCAGTTCTCCCGGAAAAGCACTAGTGCAAACAAATTCGGACTTGATGATTGGTGTGTATTGCACTGAAATGTACTTGTTTTTTTTTTATTGCAGTGTAGATTTTTTTAACGAGTTTCCAGTTTATTCTTTATTTAATTTATGAGTTTGTCCACCATTGAAGATTTGTAACGACTAATTTGCGATAGTTATGTGTTAATTATTTAGGTCATCTGGTTGGATGGGGATGGTTAGTACTAGGTATTTTGTATGCTCTTATGTTTCTTCAAAATTTCAGCTCCTGCATTTTCGGAAGTATAGGGATTGCAAGTTTTAGCAGCATCTGTATAATATACTAGGGGAAACCTCTGCGTGTTCCGTACGCCAACCTCGTTAGAACCTTCTATACACATAATCATAGTTGTTTTTTTTAATTAATAAAGGTGTAGGATAAATAATAACCCCAAAGCTAAGATGTTAAATAACGTTAAATGTTGAAATCAAAATATTTCGTATACTTTTATAATATCAGTTATAATAAAGGTTAAAAGAACCAGCAAGGTTCAGGTCTACACTTTAATAAAAACATAACCTCAAAATTAGAAATACAAACAATTGCTTCAAAGTTTGAAATCAGCTGTTAATTTAATATTAGAGCAAACAGCTGTTTTATCTGTTATTTTATTCAATTGGTTGTTATGGTAATGAATGTTGGTTCATCGGTCTAGGCCTAACCTAAGATTTTTTTCTGACTAAATTTACAAATATTGAAATAAAAAATGTTTTTATCAAAATGAATTATAGCCTATGTTACTTAGGGATAGTGTAGCTTTTTATTGGTAAAACTATTTTTTCAATCTGTTCAGTAGTTCCAGAGATTACCCTCTACACATAAACAACCAAACAAAAAAATTTCACCTGTTTATAATACTGTATTAGTATAGATTATGTTTGGTTTATGGTTATTTTATAGTTTTGTTAAAATATTTGTTTTTATGTTTGACAGTCAAACACGCAAAAAGTTTTTCTGGATGGTTTTTTATGGAATTCTGCACACAGATGGACCATGACCTGGGATGTGACATAGGCTTAAATATATTTTGATTTAAGGGTTGAAACAATCCCTAAAACAATAAATATTAATTGTTGTACTTACGTTAAAGCTAGAGAGCTGATATTTTATTTCCTACAAGATACATAGAAAAAGTAAACTGGTTTGCCTTTTGTCGCTGGTTGCTAAGGGGTGAAAATGTGATAACAGCCCCTAAAATATTGAACATTAATTGCTATACTCTCCTTAAAGCTAGAAAGTTGGAAACTTGTACATTTATTCATTACAAAGATGAATATAAAATGTGGTTCAAATTCGCAAAACAAGTTCCGTTGGGAGCGGAAAAAACTGCGTGTGAGCCAGAGTTGGAGGCTGAGGTGTGAACAAATTCTATCATATTTCGTACACGCAGGCAGCTATTCAGTGCATTTTTGAGTAGAAAAATTTCCCATATATTTGGTTAAAACCCTAAAACATATGAACGTAATTTTGGAAATTCGCTAAACTTACGTCAGCGGTTCAGCTGCGTGATCGAATTGTATAGTTACAAGAGGTCTTGTATGCGAAAGGTTAGAGTACATTTATTTTATTTAAATACTAGCTGGCCCGATCCGGCTTGGCACACGGATAGACAAATCAAAGTTAAATGTATATTAACAAAAAAATATTTATATATATCAATATAAAATATATAAATATATTACACTATGTATTTTTTATGGGGATTTTTAGTAACTTTGACTACCCCAAACCCCCTATCGAATTTGTTGAAAACCTTTCTTAGCGAGCACCTAGGGCCCTAGAGGAAGCTACATGGTACCAAATTTCATTCATATCCATTCGGTGTTTTTTTTTAGTAACTTTGACTCACCCCCCCCCCCTTAATTTCGAATTTGTTGAAAACCTTTCTTAGCGGGAAACCTTAGGACCCTAGAGGAAGCTACATACCAAATTTTATTCCAATCCATTCGGTGTTTTTTCTTTAGTAACTTTGACCCCCCCCCCCAAACCTCCTAAAATTTCGAATTTTTTGAAAACCTTTCTTAACAAGTACCTAGGGCCCTAGAGGAAGTTACACACAAAATTTCATCCAATCCGGTGTTTTTTTTTTAGTAACTTTCACCCCCCCAAATCCTCCCTAAAATTTAAAATTTTTTGAAAATGTTTCTTAGCTATCACCTAGGGCCCTAGAGGAAGCTACATACCAAATTTCATTCCAATTCGTTCTGTAGTTTTAGAGAAATCGTAATTTAGTAACTTTGACCCCCAAACTCCCCTAAAATTTCGAATCTTTTAAAACCCTTTCTTAGTGAGCATCTATGGCCCTAGAGGAAGCTGCATACCAAACATCATTACAATCCGTTTGGTATAGATGGATTTATTAGACGGCGACCTGCGCGGAAAATGTTGTTCATGTAGGAAAGGTAGGCGAAGGTTCCCCACCACCTCGTAACTCGTATTTGCTGCTGAGATCTGAAAAGAGGATATGACTGGGGGATCGGGTTGCGTCTGCGCACGAGGTGCGCGATGGTGGGGAACCTTCACCTAACTCTCCTACATGAGCAAGATTTTCCGCGCAGGTCGCCGTCTAATAAATCCATCTATAGTATTTGAGATTTCGAGATGAGTCAGTTAGTGAGCGGTATTTGGATTATATATGTATAGATTTCTCAAATGCTACTTTAAAATTCGCAGTCTTCTGCACAATTTACCTCAAATCTACGCACAAATTTTAGGATATTGTTCCTTGTGTCAAAATGAACCAAAACGTCATATAACCATGCTAATATTTTGTTTCGTTTACCTAGTGTCTGTCTATATGTAATTCTTACTTAAAAATTAATATTAAGAATATTGCTATGTAATTGGCCGCCATTTTGAAATGGATAGAGATAATAATTACCTTAAACAAGTTTGTCAACCAAAATTAAAACCAAATTTGGTTCAAATTAATTTGCAAGTAAAAATTACAGACAGACAGGCAGACACACGGTAAGCGAAATGAAATAGACCTGTGGTTTTATGACATTTTACGTTTATTTTGTCCCAAGGAACAACATATTAAAGTTTGTGCGTAGACTTGTGGTAAATTGTGCAGATGAATGTGAATTTTAAATTATCATTTGAGAATCATTCAAATAAAATAAACAATAATTAAACTAATTAGTATTAAATTTCTTAACATAACTATTCCTAGAACGCCTTGAAATTCCGAATTTCACAACACCGTCCACTCCGTCATTAACGGCGCAAAACTCTCAATTTTTGGATAGAATTCCAACAAAGAAAACTTGTGACCCAGTAACACAGATCCTCGATTCGAGAAATAGTTCATGTGTGAATGGATGTATACAAACACTGAAGAATGATTGCTCAATCAAACCATTTAAACGGGAGACGGTCGAGATGAGATTATTTTGATAAATTGATGAAGCAAGCTGGATGGTATTGTGTGTCCCGCGCGTGCATTCCGCGTAATCGATACCACTCAATCCGGTGAAAACTGGACTCGCCTTGTCAACCACCTTGTTAAAACGTTCCATATGGCACGAGTGATAGACACTTCAGTCTTGTGTGAATACATCAAGTGTACGAGATTTTAGGAACAATACTATAACGGATAAATAACAAATTTCAAAAACCTCCGAACGGCCGAGCAGATTTTCTAGAATCATAACTAAGAACACTTTTGATCAAGTCACATTTAAAAACAAAAATAAAAATAAATAAAATTCGGTTCGTTTGTTTGGGAGCTACGATTCTACTGACAGATACACAGACACACACGTGAAATTTATAAAAGCCCTCTGGTGGCGGGGGTTCATAAATGTTTAAATTCATTCATTTTTATGTCTCCAGTTGCAATGGTTTAACAACTAAGTAATGCATATCTATAATATTAATATATATAAATACCTTTTTTCCGTCTTGCAACTTATTTTCTGTAGTGTAATACTACGCGCGTTTCAGGAACACGTTCCCATCTTCAGGTTTTATAAAATTTAAATAAAATTTTACTCACATGTGAGCACGTCATAATTTAACAAACACACACACACACATACCAAACATGAATTATTGCACATATATAATTAAAAACAAAAAATACAGTTTACAAATTTTAAAACAGTTGGCTTTAGGCCATGTTAACGTTGCACCGGTCACTGGTCGACTGAGAGATTACATCCGTTATCTCCATCAGGTGTGTATAAGCTCCATTGCAGCGATTGCAATAAATTTTATATTGGACAAACCGGCAGGAAATTCAAGGATAGATTTAAAGAACATCTACCAAAAAAACATTGCAAATAACAATTCAAAATATGCTACACACCTAATTGATAATGATCACAGCTATGACAATTTGACAGTAAATTTAATCCCTTTGCATTTATGTAGAAAAGGTCGCCTAATGAATGCATTGGAAGAATTTGAAATTTACCAAGCTAATTTGCACCAGAGTAGCTTAGTTCTCAATGAACAATTATATTTTAGCCTGTATAACACTGCAATTGCTACCTGTAGGCCTATAAATAGTATTGACGATGGAGATAACGGGTGTAATCTCTCAGTCTAAGTAATTAATATTATAGATATACATTACTTAGTTGCTTACATTCAATTGTAAGTTTAGTAGAATTTATTAGTGAACGAAATCAAATTAGATTAGATTTGGGAAACTTGGGGTTTTTGTTGTAGTTTAAAACATTTATTAGCGAATTTCCTTAGGAAAGAACCCCAATTGCAGTGACCCTTACGGTGAGAAATAAGGTCGGGAGTAGTAAATGAGCACGGATCATGGTCCCCAGAACACGTTCTGAGGAGTCATTAAAATTTGGCGTATATATGTGTTCGCACAATGGCCGCATTTTAAGTCTCGTTTTTGCCTGATTTGATACACACGTTGGTTTCCTAAACCGCCCTCATGAGTTCGTTGGCTACAAAAATCCCAAAATCACAAGCACGTTTCTTGAAAGGAAGTAACTATTTTTTTAGACTTTTCGTACCAGAACGAAACGTTTATCGAGTTTTTATCTAAAGAAAAAACGTAGTATGTTATTCTACACACTTTGTTTTTTTAAACGACTTTACTCCTGGGGGATTTTACAGTGGGTGCATCTTATGATCCATGGCTGATGGACGATTCAAGGCAATTCATAACCCAAGGCCGCAAGGTCGAGGTGCAAAGAGAGTTTTTCCGCTGGGAGTGCAACGAAGGAGCGCGTGAGTCGGATCTGGATTCTTAGGTGCAAACAAACTATTATATTTCGTACATAGGCAGCTATTCAGCGCCTTCGTGACTAGATCAATTTCCCAAATGGTTGGTTGGAGCCCTAAAATATATAAACTTAGTTTTGGAAATTCGCACAACTCATATCAGCGGTGCAGCTGCGTGGTGGAATTGAGGAGGTGGCGTTCAAAAAAGGATTTGTCACAAAAAGTCACATGTGGAGATTTTGGTATAATTTTAAAGGTTATTTTAAATACTTTACTAATATAAGCTAAAAATTGATCAAAAACAATCTTGTCATATGCTAATTAATGGTTAAAATATAGGGGACCGAAGAGAAAGAGTTTTGTCCACCACTAGTGTTTGGTCAGAAAAGGTTTAGTCCCAACCTGCCAAACACAGGGCAGTATCCATGGAAACCGCTATCCATATTGCTTTGTGATTGTTTCTGCTTAGCATGCACATACACATCGAGGTTAGACTGTAGGTTAAAGTAGATTCTTCATTTCATAATAATATGTGAGTTTACGTAAATTACGTTAGCAAAGGTACATTTATTTCAGGAACAGAAAGAGATAACATGATATTTAAAAAACAATATTTTATAGTAACTTTTCTCTACAATTTAACACAATGATTTCTTAAAATAAATTATAGTAAAATTACTGTAAATTTTTTCACAAACTTCAAAAAATTTCAAAATTTGAGTCGTGTAATTTTTTTGCAAACTAAAATTTTTTAAACCCTCATGTTAAAATAAGCATGTTATTATTCCAAACAAACCAACAAAAAAATTATTTAAATATCTTTTATGGTTTCCCAGAAAAATGTTCCTTTGTAGAAAAACAAAAACAAGACTTTCGGGAAACGCAATTTTAACTTTAATACTTTATTTTGAAAGCAATTCGTTTTACCTTAATATAGTTCTGTTGGTTGCATTAAAGTACAAAAAAGCATATAACAAATTTTCTGCTCAACATATTTACATGAAATTGGATTTAAATTAAATCTAAAGACCAACACACAATAACCTAAAAAAAATTATTTTTGCCCTAGGGGCCATCCAACTAGACAAGTGTTATAAGTTAAAACTTTTTCCCTTAGTTATAATATTTATATTTTTTAATTTACGTTTCATCTTTTTACCTTTATCAGTAAAACTTTTACAAGCTTTCTAAAATAGGGGTGGGCCATAAGTCACTTGACACTAGCAGTCACTCAGTATCAATTTGACTCTAGTTGTAACCTGTCAGCTGTTACAACAAAACAATAGTATTCTTTTGAGGTTATGTTTGAGTTATGTTTAAGTTAGCACCTTGTTATAAGTGATTTTAGTTGATTAAGTTTTGTAATTAATTAAGTTTATAAGTTATTCATGAATTAATACTTACTATCGCAATGCATTTTTGTCAAGTGACTTATGGCCCACCCTGATAATAATATTTTCAAAAAGTTTTGTCTTAAACTAATCGTAAAATAAAGAGTTTTATGAAAATAACGTGCATATTGTGTTTTCATTTGCTATCATTATCACCTTAGAATAGCACAATCAAAAAAGAATAAGCCCTACTTAAGCTTATTCAAAACAAGTTTTGTCCACAGCTGCCAATCAAGAAAGATTTGGTCCAATATAAAAAGTTGAATATAAAGAAATATAGTAATTTTTTAGCCGTTATTAATCGATAAATAAGGTCTGGGACGAAATTGAGTTTCAACTAAATTAATTTCGCTCCATAAGAATAGTTAAAATAACCGTAACAGATTTTTGGAATTTGTGTAAATTAACCTTAACGTGACAAATCCTTTTTTGATCCTCCTCAATTATGTTATAATCCAGACACTACAAGACTGAACACTTATCAGTACACCTATACGTGTTTTACCTATGAAACTCCTAACAAGGGCCAGTCAACCTGGCTCGACAAACTCCCAATCCGACGGGTCCAGTGACTAAAAGCATCGAATGACCCAATGTTTTCGTAGACGATGCATTGTTGTGTTGATGGAATAGCGCCAGCCTGTTGCCTCACCCTCGGGGAACACCAGAGACGCCAAAACACGATCCGCCCTAGTTTACTTAAAACTATGTTTATAACAGTCTGTCAAACAGGCCAGCACCTGGTATCGTGTCCAGTGCGCCAAACGGAAGTGCCTGGAGAAATTTTTACTTTGTGAGACAATCTCCTTCAGTTTTGTGCGCATGTCTGGTGTGTCTTCAAAGATGTGATGTATAAGGAAGATACTTATTGATATAACTGACTTTATGAGTTGTTCACTTATTATAGAATTTCCATAGAAAAAATGAGCTATTGCAGTGGCCCTTATGGTAAGACCCAAGGTCTGGAGTATCAAATGAGCACTGATCATGGTCCCCAGAATACGTTTTGGGGTGTCATTAAAAATCAAATATATATATGTGTTTATATGTGTTCGCACTCTAGCGGCTGCATTTTAAGTCCGATTTGGTTAAATCGGACGAGTTCGTTAGCCAAAAATATCCAACAATCAGAAGCATGTTTTTTGACCGGAAGTAACTATTTTTTCAGATTTTTCCTACGAGAATGAATTTGTTTTTGAGTTTTTTCTACAAATATAAATATTATTCTGCATTTTTTGTTTTTTTACACGACCTTATAGCTCGCTTGGTTCCCCCAAAATCGATCAAAACGTAAAATACCAAAGTACCCGGTTCAAAGCCATGTGGTGGATTCTACCTTGGGGTTGGCGTGAGAAGCACGCAATTCTTTGTGTGTTGAAGATACTCCCAATATGGGGGTTGGCGTGAGTACCATTTTGCAGCTATTCAGCACCGTCGTGAATAGACCTATTTCCCAAATTGATGGTTGAAACCCTAAAACATTGGCCTATAAACTTAATTTTGGAAATTTGTTCAACCCACGTCAGCGGTTCAGCTGCGTGGTCGAATTATTTTTAATCTGTTTTCGTACCAAATAATCTGGGGAAAAAGCATCCACTCGGTAAAGATGTTCATGAATTAAACCGACACTAAATAAAGAAATAAACGGTACCAGAAACTGGCACATACTCTCTCACAAACATATTTAAATTATTAAACAGATTAACTGTGACTTCATAATTGATTTAAAGTAGGAGAGAGGATACATTAAAGTAGGAGAGTAACTAATAATATTATTATTATTATTTAAACGAGAATTTTAGAAAGATACGGTTTTTTTTTGCATAAGATAGGGTAAATTATTGGCTACAAATGAGCCAAATTTTATCAAAATCTTTAGAGCCGTTTTTTTTATAAAAACAGTTTTTTGGTTTTTTTGGCCAAAAAGGTGGTTGTTTTTCAAAATGTTTCAAAACATTTTTCGTGCATCCATAAAGGCTTAGTTGACATTGTTCGAATTAGATTGAATAGTTTTCTCTCTAGTGACACAGACAGACATACAGACATAAATACAGATATTTTGTAAAAAAACACTTTTTTGGACCCAGGGGTTCCTAAAACGGATATTTCCACAAAAATCTCAACATATTTCTCTATACTATAGTAATATTGTAAATCCGATAGTGAGAACAAAGCAAAATATGTTAAACAAACAAATCTAATAAATGAATAGATCACGCCACTGAACTTCTGACGTGAGTTGAGCTAGTTTCCAAAATTGAGTTTCTGTTTTAGGGTTTCAACAATTTGGGAAATTTGTCCACTCATGGAGGCGCTGATTGTACCTCATATTCCAGCAAGGCTCACGAGTTGATTCATTCCGCTTCTTTGCAACTCGACCTTGCGGTACTCATTGGATTCGGTTTTTCGAGTTCTTTCGAATGATAACTGATCCGATTCTTTATTTGAGCTCATTGAGCTCTATACTTGTTTATGAGTTATAACACAAACGGTGTGCGTTTTTCTGAAACTTTTTGGTTTACCAGGGTTCTAAACTGATGTAGAGTTTCAACTCTAGGCAAATCCTGATCACCTTGGCGATTGGAAATTCAGTTCTCTACACCTTTCATATTTTACACTTTTATATCCTACACGATCTAAGAGGTCAAAAATGCAAAAAAAGTTTGAAAGTTCTGGTTTAGTGTATTTTCGGTCGTTATAACACGTGAAAAAAGTCGCTGGTGCAGCTAGTAAAAAAAACAAAATACAAAATTCTTCTGAACTTCTTTAGAAATTGCAGGAAAATACTCTAGATCTCAAAAAATAACAAATTATTCGATCAAGCAGCTGATCCGCTGACGTGAGTTGAGCGAATTCCGAAAATTAGGTTTACATGTTTTAGTGTTTCAAAAAACTATTTAGGAAATTGGCCTACTCAACAAGGCGCTGAATAGCTGCCTTCTTATACGTAATATATTAGTACAATTTTTTGCACCTTAGTTTCCAGCCCTGGCTCAAACGCTACTTCGCTCCTCTCGCAACTTAAAACACACACTTTGTAAGTTGAGGTGCACTCAACTTTGCGGCATCGGATTATGTGTTCCTTCGCTGGCTGGACTGCCTTGGCTAGTTTGCATTTGGGTAATTTTATGGTATTTTACGTCTTGACCGGTTATAAGGTCGTATAAAATAATAAAATGTGCTGAATAATCTACTATATTTATTTTCTTAGATAAACTAAAATAAATTTAATTATAGTACACAAAATCTCAAAAAAATGTTTACTTCCTGATAAAAAAAGGATAAAAAAGGTTGTTGGATTTTTGCTAACGAACTTGTCCGAACGACTTAGAAAACCAGCGAGTGTACCCCAAAGTTTTACAAAACCGAACGTAAACTGCGGCCGCTGGAGAGCGAACACGTATACACACCTTTATATATGTATTCATCTGCACTTGTGTATGTTATTGAACTCCTCCTAAACTGTGGGACCAATTTTGATGAAATTTTGTGTTTGTATTTCTGTGGGTCTCTTGATAGTTTAGATTCACAATTGGACCCGGTAGGTGGCGTTGTGATCTGGTTCTAGGAAACAAAATTACTATATATAAAAATCAATGTTTGTTTCTTTGTCTTCTAAAGACTCAAAAACTATTTGACCGATTTCGCTTAAAAATTCACATTTTATCCTTATAATTTCCAAGAGTGTTTAGACGTTACAATTAATTCAGTCTGAGGGGTTGAAATGTGGTTGCTACCCACAGATACAATAAACATAAACAAAACAAACTTCCTACAAGATAAAAAGCAAAAACTATTTAATATGAAATAATATTTTAAGTAATTTACAAAACTATTTACAATTTTATTGCTTAATCAAAGGGATGAAATGGAATAAATGCCCTTAAAATTAAATAACAATCCACATACCTTTACTTTATTCTCAAAAACTATTCAACTAATTTTAATAAAATTTCACAATTTACTCATATTAGTACCAAGTTTATTTTTTTAGAGATATGGAAACTACAAACAGAAAGATTTAAATGGGATAGTTACAGCTATACAATAAAAATAAATTGTATTAAATTCCTACAAACTGTAAATCTAAAATTATTTAATATCACTGTATTCTTGATTGATGTAAAAACAAACATTTGCAATTCGATTTCTTAAGTTTAGGGGATAACATGAGATTACTACCCTTAAAATTAAATCAAGCAGTAGCGATGCTTTGCCAGGTTCACTAGCATATATATAATGTTTAACGAAACCTGAAAAAGTGTTCTGGGGACCATGATTGGTGCTTATTTACCGCTTCTCAGGTCTCATCATAAGGGTCACTGAAATAGCTCATCTTTCCTATCGATATTAGCTAAAGTGGGTTTAAATTATTGTTAAAAACAAAAACGATATCTGTCCAAGTACTATTTTACGCAAATTATTGCGTTGCGGATCAGTGTCGGTTGTAATTAATAATGTATCATCAGTGTCAGTTGATGAAACATTAGCATTTCCGTGTGAAAACACCAGCTTGTTTGCGTTACAGGCAAATTCAGTACACAACAAAGGGAAAAGTTCAATTAAAATTTTGTTTTGTTTATTTTCACGGGGATAAATATACAGTTTGGATATAATGATCATAGCATACACGTGTCTGGAATAGAGCTGTATTATAAACAATATTCTAAATTAAAATTTCCCCGAGTTATCATTGTATTTAAACAAATATTATTTATTATTGTTTATGCTCGCCATACCGACTATTGTTTATTAAATAAACTTGTTGAACTTACCGTCCAATAGTCCAATTTCACACGTCCAACGACGGCCGTTTCGGCTATTCAGCCATTATCAAGTTAGGAAAACAATACGATCGGCACAACCTCCGAAAACCGATTCAAAATTTGCTGAACACATTATGGAAACAGCACACAAATATGATGTGATTGACAGATCTTTAACCATTTTGCATAAGTGTAGCAAAGGGAAGCTTATGAATGCTCTGGAGCAGTATGAGATTTATAAAGCTTTAAAGACAGAGCAAGGAACGCTACTTAATGATAAACTCAATTTTAATTCCAACCCATTATTCGACTTGGTAATAGACATTGCAAAAACAAACACAGATAAGAACTATGCACAGACGTAACACCGACAGTCTAGCCGTGGACAGTGATCTAACCACACGGACATTAAAATGTGCAAGCGTGTATTTTGTAATTGTGGACTCGTGTGTGTAAGTGTTTTTAAGTGTACTATGTGTTTTTATTTTTATTAATGACGAAGGACAATGGTCCTAACTTGATAATGGCTGAATAGCCGAAACGGCCGTCGTTGGTCGTGTGAAATTGGACTATTGGACGGTAAGTTCAACAAGTTTATTAAATATTATTTGTTTGCTATTAAGGGTGTGCAATACCATTCGAGAAAATCAATCGAATTCAGTGAACATAGTCAACCGTGAGAATGATGTCCTTGATTTTGCATTGGTGGAGCTCTCGAATATCGATTGAATACACTTTTGTTTTTACTAATGGCGGTATTATTAGCGAATTTCCATAGGATCCTTATTGCAGTGGTCCTTATGGTGAGACCTAACGTCAGGAGTAATAAATGAGCACCGATAATGGTTCCTATAGATGGATTTATTAGACGGCGACCTATTTTGAGTACTTGTGCGAGAGAGAAGGAGATAGTGGCGAGGGAGGGCATTCCAACCCACACACTACTTCCCCTCCCCCCTCGCACCACCACTTTCCCTTAATGTGACAAACTAAGCAGAGCACAGGCCGGCATGTCTATGGTGGTGGGGGACCTTCAACTACCTCCCCTACATGCGCCAGATTTTTTGCGCAGGTCGCCGTTAAATAAATCTATCTAAAGATCACGTTTGGGGGTGTCTTTAAAAAATATATGTACGTATGTGTTCGCACTCTAACGGCCGCATTTTAACTCCGATTTGGTACAAATTTGGTACTCACTGTGGTTGTCTAAGTCCCTCGGAAGAGTTCGTTAGTCAAAAAAATCTGTTAACAGAAAGTACGATTTTTGACAGGAAGTAACTATTTGTAGAGATTTTTCGTACTAGAATGATTTTTTGGGGTATTTATTTAAAACAAATAAATGTTGGTTATTATTCTGTCTGCACATTTTGTTTTTTTCACACAAACTTAAAAAAGCGAGCGCTTGGTCCTCCAAAAACAGATCAAAACGTAAAATATCATAAGAGTACCCAGTTCAAATCCACTTCGTCCAGTGGCAGCTGGTGAATTATTAACTTGGCGGTTGCAATTATGTGGAGAGAATTTCTGGGGGCCTGGGGTATAGAATATGAACGCAATTTAACACATTATTTTAGATGAGGAATTACACGTGGAATTATACGTTTTTGTCTTAATTACACCAACATTTTTAACTTAAATCCATTAAAATGGTTTGGTTACCATTACGTACAAGTGAAACAAGTAGAAAATGTTTAGCTTTCAGTTAAGGGTATACTAGCCTACAATAAAATAGTAAATAAACTGAAAATAACAATTTAAATCATGCATGAATAAACATAGAATTCAGGCCCATTATATGTTTAAATATCACTAACCTCATTTAAAAAGAAAGTCCATCCGTCTGTTCTTCAGAAGGGTAAACTTAACAGAATTTTAATTTTATAATAATCATAACCTGAACATAGCATTAACATAATCGGATTTATGAACTCGCCCCATATCCTATTTAGGAACTTGGCCTATCCTTTTTTGTTGAAAAACTATTATTTGAATTGTAAGGATGTTTCAAAATAGATTTGGGATAATGGGTTCAAACATTTTGGTAATAGGTTGTGGCCTATCATTAAAACTATAATCAAATCACGAATGGCACGAATATTAATTATGAAAATAATATTAACAGCTTTTGATTGGCGTCTAATCAACACTACACACTACACTCTCTGTCTAGGCCCACTCGATTGCTACAACTTATGAAGAATAATGTAAAAAGCTCTATTTATTGTAATGGAATCCAGACTAAAGACATACACACTAAAATATATTAACACAATCTAAAACAAATAAACACCAAACACAACTAGCCAAAATACGAGAACAAAACTAACAACACATAACCTCAAAATGTCTTGCATTATTCACTAAACAAAACATGAAATATGAACATCAAGGCATTATGGCGGGCAAAACCTAGCGCCCCGGTGGCTTGTTGTAGAACTTTAGTGCACCTGAAGGCTTTATGTGAGTTGCCATAGCAACTCATTAGTTACAAATCCCCCACCAGTTTCAATGCTAATAACTGTATTCGGCTATGGTTGCAGAAGCAGTGCGTTCCAAGACGCTGCCCGCGAAGGTTGGGTCGATGTTCTTCGGCTTTTCAACCGTTTGGGGACATTCTTGGCCGTACATTTTGGATTAAAATGAGGTTGATATTGATAATGCACTGATATTTAAAGAAATATTAATGTGATTAATTATTTGTTTTCTTTATTGGGGGTTGTGCAACCAAACAACCTTACAAGGAGCCGCCACTGACTTCGTCGTGTTGGCAATTTCTGATTCTAGCCCGACGACCGAGTGTACGCTGTGAGCTAAGCGAATCAGTCCATAACCCGAGGCCGGAAGGTTGGGGTACAAACTTGCAAATCGAGAGTGGAACGAAACAGTGCCTGAGTGCAACAAATTCTATTAATATATTTCGTACACATAGGCAGCTATTCAGCGCCTTCGTGAGTAGATAAATTTCCCAAATTGTTGGTTGAAACCTTAAAACGTATAAATTTAATTTTGGATTTCGCTGAACTTACGTCAGCCGTGCGGCTGCGTGATGGAAATATTTTTTATTTCCCCAATGTACATTTAAATTTGCTAAAAGTTTCAATGTGTAGTTAGTAGATAACGGAATTTGTCCAGATATTTTACTCTTTTCAAATGACTCGACGGAAAATAATCTTTTTGACTGGTTTATGAACAAAAATGTTTATTAATAAATAATAGTTAAAAAAACCAAAAAAATACTCTTTAAAAGCAAACCGAACAAAAAATTTGAAAATAATTGTAAAAAAGCGTGGGGTACTTTTCATCAAATGTTACAAATATTGCAATGGTAAATAATTATGAAAGTTGAGTTATTATAAACATATAGTATAGCGCTTTTTCTACAATATTTTAAAATTTTTAGTTCAGTTTGCTTATAAAGCGTATTTTTTTTAGTTTTTAAACTATTATTTATTTTATTCTTTTTTAGTCTAGAGATCATGATCAGTGCTCACTTACTACACCCAACAAAATTAATTAGCTCCCGAAGTTTCTGCATATCATCGTGAATCACCCTGTATATAAAATTTTTAATGACACCCGAAAACGTGTTCTGGGGACCATGATCAGTGCTCATTTACAACACCCAATAAAATTAATATTGCATTGTCATCGGTCCTTAATAAGTGTACAAAGTTTCAAATCAATCCGACTTTGAAGGGGGTGAAAATCACGTTCAAAGGTTCCGTTAAATAGATACATACCAAGCTAATAAAAGCGTATTAAAAATGTATAATTTAAAAATTTTGTCATCTATGAATTGTAGATAGATGAATTGCGATTTCCTACAAATTACAAAACATTTTCTACAAAATTCAACGAAAGATAAGTTATATTGAAGAGGAGTGATCGTCCTGGTATTGCACACCCTTAATTCGCATCTGAAATCTTAGCAGCCTACTCAGATTGGTTTGAACGACCATCGCTTCAAAATTCACTCTACATTAGTAACATTTAAGATTTAAACTTTTTTATCCTAAGGCACGGTTGTACCTGCAACGTATTTAAACCACATACCATGCAGAATCTACATTTTATTTTATGGAATCTAGGCTAACTGCTGACAACACTCTATTGGAATCCAACTTAGTTTTGGGGTGCGATAAGAGACTGTGGTCCACAACGCGACTAAAACTCTTTTTCGGTTTCACTTTTAATACTTCTCGCCAGAACGTGTTTACCTAACAAGAATTATTCTAAAAAAAAAAAAATAAGAGAGTTAAGGAGAGATAGACGTCATTTTCCAGCAAAATTCAAATTTATGATTATTGAATTTTGTTATACTTCCAAAAAATTCTGAACAGTTTGTTATAAAACATCAAACGTAAAAAGAATATCTACTTCCCAAAATAAATGATTTTCACATGTTTTTGACCAATAGAAGGTAAGTTTTCTTATTTTTAAGGTTATTTTGGTATTTAAATGTTATGGAAAACATCGCAGACTATCCAGTCTGTTTTTTTTTTTTTTTAAATAAAATATATATACATAAATAATCTATTCAAAGTATACAAAATATCAAAAGCCTGAGTCTAGGTAAGTAGTTACATCTCGTCAGCTTGACAGCGAGCCTACCACCGTTTGCTTTACTTCCACCATCCTTCCCTCTAACCACAGATATGAAAAGCTACCTGGTCTCTAGTCGAGATTCGAACCCGGTGTCTTCTGATCAGAAAGATACCACGTTATTCCCTTGGTTAAGGCTTGCCTTGAAAAAAACTGACAAATTAATAACACTTTAGTTAATTTCCTATCTCTATAAGTATTACATGTACAAGTAAAACAGTTCCAATATTTGACATGTCCTACAGTAAAGTCACATAGTTGCAATTGTTATCCCACTGGAATAGTGCCTTAGTTGCCCTATAGTAAAAGTGACCTAATTGCATTAGTTATTCTAAAAAGTGTCCTAGTTGCCCTATAGTAAAAGTGACCTAATTGCCTTAGTTATTCTAGTGGAAAAGTGTCCCAGTTGCCCTATAGTAAAAGTGACCTTATTGCCCTAGTTATTCTAATG
>JAGFPH010002000.1:140517-162338 GCA_018207615.1 Philaenus spumarius
AAAATTAAGTACAATTTCCGCTGACGTGAGTTGAGCGAATTTCCAAAGTTAAGTTTATTGAAGTTATACTTAATCGGGATGGGGTGTCGGTCGAGAAACTGAGTCACGCGTTAGGAGTAAAATCCGGAAAGTGCCTTTTTATACCTTTCTTCGTATATTCGTATGCTTTCCTATACTTCAAAAAATCGGATTGGTTTGAAACTTTGCGCACTTATCAAGGACCTATGACAATGCAATATTAATTTTTTTTGTTGGGTGTAGTAAGTGAGCACTGATCATGGTCCCCAGAAAACGATGTGATTTTCACCCCCTTCAAAAAGTCGGATTGATTTGAAACTTTGCACACTTATCAAGGACCGATGACAATGCAATATTAATTTTGTTGGGTGTAGTAAATGAGCACTGATCATGGTCCCCAGACTAACTGTGATCAACCGAAAAGATGCAACGATAGTATTCATAAGCGTATGTAACAAAGAAGGAAAAAATGGGATATTAATTTTAAAATATGCCTTAAGTGTTGGTTAGTGTTTTTATAAAAGAATAGGATATCATCTACAAAATAGCAGGGCTGCTCTAAGTTACGACTAGGTTTCCCAAAATATATTAAATCAATAAATAGTAGGTCTACCCGTCTATACTATTGGGTGGCCAAAGATGCATAACTTCCACCGTCTGGTCCGACGCAGACCCAACATTTTTTCCGTAGAGGCGAGTTGAGCGAATTTCCGAAATTCTAATTATATGTTTTACGGAAGTTTTTCTCTACGTGGATTCTATGTCAGTCATAACCGGTTATATTCGTACGTACTTATAAAGGGTGATCAGGAAGTCTCTGGTACCGCTTTGTAAAATTGTTCCTTACGTAAAAGTAAGCTAAAAAGTACCGTTACACATAAGTCCAAAACCGCTTCATTTTCCATTTATACGCCATTTTGTTTTTGTACAAAAAACTTACTTTGGAAGTAGATAAGAGAATGTTACGATAAGCGGATAGGAACAGTGTCTTGTATATTTTCAAAATGGCGGCTTTTAATAATTTTGGAGGTAATTACCGTTAAACATTTTAAACGTCTACCGTTTTAAAAAATTACAAAACACTGTTCTGATTTTGTGTACTTTTTTAAAAAGTTTACGTAAGAAATATGTGCTCCAAATTTAAACTCATACAAAATGTAAAAAAAACAAACAAAATGGCGGATAAATGAAAAATGAAGCGTTATTGAACCTAAGTGTATTGGAACGTCTTAGCTTAGTCTACTTTACGTAAGGAACAATTTTATAAAGCGGTACCAGAGAGTTCCAGGACACCCTGTATAAGTATTTGTGTATATAATCTGTTATGACTGATATAAAATCAAAGAAGAGAAAAAGTACTTCAACAAAAATATGAAAATTTAAAGGTATATTCTAACGGGGAAATAGATGCACACTGAGAAAATGTTTGCAAACATGTTATTTTAAAGCGTAAAAACTTTGAAAATACGTGGGTTCACGCCCAGCCTTACAACGGATAAAACAGCTGATTCGGATCCAAAGCTTAACAACAAATGTTTGTTGAATGCATTTACATTGATTACCATATCAACCAACTTAGCAAATTTAGAATCAGTTAATTATTCTTTAGCTTTTTTAAGATATGTTAAGAAAAATTAACGGAAAATGACTCGTGTTATGTAAGTTTTTAATTCAAACATCTGTTACACATCTATACATTAAAATTGAAGTGGTGCTATACTTTTTTTTGAGCTCATATGGTTATTCACACTTTACCCAACCTAAACATGCGTTTTTTATTTTTTGTCTGTCTGTTTGTTTCTCCGGGCCAATCTCCGGAAATGCTGAACCAATTTTGACGAAACTTTCATTCGCGTATAGAGGCATTTTCAGAGAAATCTAGGCTACTTTAATCTCGGAAATGTTTCGGGTACCTATTTAAAAATTGAAAAAATGTAAAAATGATGGACAAAATTACAGGTTTTTCGAACATGTTACCGTTATAAATAAAACAACTTATTTGGATCAAAAGCTTAACACTTTGACAAGATCGTCTGTGTTTTAATTCAGTCGTCTGTATATGATGGTTTAACAGTTAAATGTATATATAAACAGTATGCAATAGTGTGAAATTTACTCATAGATTTAAATACACCTTAAAACCTGATTTTTAATTTTTACTTTCTCACCCCTATATGTAGTATATGGAGAAAGTATTGTTTTCGTCCAAATTTTCGAAAATTTGAATTTTTAGTGGAATTATCTGTTTTGGTGCTCCATGAACCCCAACAAATGTTTTAGTGGAATTATCTGTTTTGGTTCTCCCTGAACCCCAAAAAATTGTTTGGTGGAATTATCTGTGTTGGTGCTCCCTGAACCCAAAAAAGTGATTTTTGGTGATGTCTGTCCGTGTGTCTGTGTGTCTGCAAGGATGTGTACAGAGCTGGAGACCATACCAAAGGGTTCGATTTTGATGAAATTTGGTATGTAGGTGTAGTTCTGGAATATCTCCAGGCGTTTTTTTCATTTTTTCAAATTTGTATTTTTAAGGGGTTTTACACACCAAAATAGCAAAAAAAATTAGAAAAATAAAAATTTCTCAAAAAACGGCTCTAACGATTTTGATAATTTTTTTCTTATTTGTAGCCCTTAATGTACCCTACCATATGCAAAAATCGCATCTTTCTAAAAATTCTCGTTTAGGTAATAATAATAACAATAGGCCTAACAGATTTTTGGGGGTTTTTGGCCAAAAAGGGGGTTGTTTTTCAAAATGTTTCAAAACCTTTTTTCGTGCATCTATACAGGCCTAATTTACATGTTTGGTGCAAATTTGTTCGAAATCGATCGAATAGTTCTAATAATAATAATATAATATAATAATATAACATGTTGTTTTTGTTTTTGCCTTATGGACGGGTTATATATAACTGGTTATATATAAATATAACATGGATGTGTGTTGAATGCATCTAATATTTTCCATGGTATGTCCTACTTTTGCAATTCTAAATAACCACCTCATATGCTACTCTTGGGAAGGTATAAAGTTTCAACTGGGAGAAAGTATGTGGCAGTTATCTGGTACCGTTTATTATGTTCGTTTGGGAGTTATGAGTAAAAAAATGGTGCATAGCTAATAATTTACGTAGGCCTAAAAGTGATACATAGATCGATTTGAGTGAAACTAACTGTGCGGGCCATGAAACTCGGATCTAAAGTAGTTTTTTTAAATTGTGTGTAATGGTAAGGCACAAAATTTACATCTGCGAGCGAAGCAGATATAGTCATGAATAAAACAACTCATTTGGATCAAAAGTTTAACACAGTTTTAGGTTAGGCCTATGCTGAAAAACATACATTTCTTAAAATCGTTTATATTTATTACCTAAGCAACCTCCTTACAATCGGCCGATTTAGAATCGGTACATTTTGTTTAACTACAGCGTTTTTTTGTTATGTTTATATCGTTCTATTATATAAAATAATCATATCATTCACACAAAAAACCTTGCGGTTATAAACCTTTTCCATTTATAGGACATTTTACTGTAATAGACAAATTACGTGGTCTTATAAAAGTTCTATTTTCTAATTTTATTGAAAGGAACCCTACCTACTGTAACTTTATGGTCACTTGATGTTGTTGGTGCAAAACTTAAATTTTTAATTTTTAGAAAAATGTGGATTATTATTCCTTTAAATCTCCTGATTCCATTGATATATAACACTTTAGTTATAATATATATTTATATGGTTAAAAAAATAAGATGTAGTCATGGTACAGCTGTTCTACGAGCACTTCGTAAGAGGGTTTTTTTTTAAACCGAATAAAACTTTCAAAAATGTTGGATTTTTAGAAAAATATAGATTATTATCGAATTTCCATAGGAAAAATGACCTGTTGCAGTGGCCTTTATGGTAAGACCCAAGGTCGGGAGTAACAAATGAGCACCGATTATAGTCCGCAGAACACGTTCTGGGAAGTCATTAAAAATCATACATATTACCTCATTTTAAGTCCGATTTGGTTCAAATTCGGTACATGTTGGTTGTCTACGTCGCTTGGACGAGTTCGTTAGCCAAAAAAATCCAAAAATCGGAAGCACGTTTTTTGACTGGAGAAGTAACTATTTTTGGAGATTTTTCCTAGGAGAATGAATTTTTTTTAGTTTTTTCTACAAATACAAATGTAGGATGTTATTCTGCACATTTTGTTTTTTTACGCGACCTTATAATTCGCTTAGTTCCCCCAAAATCGATCAAAACGTAAAATACCATAGAAGTACCCGGTTCAAAGCCATGTGGTGGATTCTACCGTGTTGTTGGCGTGCGAAGCGCGCAATGCATTGTGTATTGAAGATACTCTCAATACGGGGATTGGCGTGCGAAGCACGCAATGCATTGTGTGTTGAAGATACTCCCAATATGCGGAATAACGTGCGAACCATTTTGCAGTTATTCAGCACCATCGTGAATAGACTTATTTCCCAAATTTTTGGTTGAAACCCTAAAACATATAGCCTACCTATAAATTTAATTTTGGAAATTTGCTCAACTCACTTCAGCGGTTCAGCTGCGCGGTCGAATCTCCTGATTTCAGTGATATATAACACTTAGGGATAATATATATTTATATGGTTAAAAAAAAATGTAGTCATGGTACAGCTGCTCTACAAGCATTTCGTAAGAGGTTTTTTAAGTTTTCCGGAAACTGCGATTTAAAAAAGTATTTGTCACATATCTCAAAAAGTATTTGAGATATCTTAATGAAATTTTCAGCATAGGTCTATTCCAACAAGAACTAGTCACACACCAAGGGATATTTATTTATCTGCATTGTACATTGAATTATACCAGTTTTATTTTTTTTAAATGGACAAAATTTAATGTAATTTATAAATACAAAAAATTGTATTCGTTAAATAACAAATTATTTGGTCTGTGACTAGATAAATACATGCCCTTTCACATAAAACCAAAAATCAAAACTCTAAGTCTAATAGTTTTCAAGATATGTGACATTTCGTCAACATTAAAACCACGATGGCCGTGGTTGTTAAGGCGTGAAAGCTTTATCAATCGTCAAGGCAACCATCAATGGAAAAGTTCCGGGTTCAATTCCCATTGACCCCGAATAATTTTCTAAATGGAACAGCATTGGCTGTGGTTCGGATTCCACGTAAAGCTGTAGGTCCCGTCTTCATTGCCTTAAAGTGCAAAACAGCAGGACGTTAAAAAAAAATTCGTCAACATTACTGTTATATGCGGTTTGGACTGCCCTTAATAAAGATTAAAGTAAATATGGTGGTCAACTCGACTCTTCCTTTTTACTTCGCCATAGTAAACACGTCGGAAAATAATAATAGTTTCTAAACCAATATTTCGGACTGATTCGTATTTTAAATAGACGAGGAAAACTTAACAAAAATGAAGCACGCAGTTAGCGTTGTTTACGCATATTAGTAACACAAACAAGGAACTGAAAATAAAATGTGTTGATGGAAATATTCTTGAATAGTCTTCACGGCTGTTCAATGTATTGAGGAAAGAACAATAAAAACCAGTCTTCTTTATTTGCTTTGGTTATGTTTGACTTGTTGTCGTTTTGCTATTGGTATGTTTGAAACTACGCTGACATGGTTAAACAGGAATATTGTCAACGGTCAAATATATTCTTATAGGATGATGTTTCACTGAACATTTTTAAGTAATTTACTTAATTAATAGGAAGACATTTTCTGTAAAACCTCCTCATTTGAATTTTGTGCTGTTATATATATCTAAGTAAGAATTGTTTAAATTCTAGTTGGTCAAACCAATTTACTAGTTCCGTAAGTAAATTTTATATCATATCATATCATCTTTATTTATTGAGGCGAAGTTAGGACCATTGGGTCCTCTCTTCCACTTAACCTCGAAACAAAAAAATACACAAATACACAAAAATTCATATTACAAATAAAAATGAATACATAAACAAAACTACAAATAATAATTACTTCTAAAACATAACGAATAAAAACTAAAAATATACACATTTGTCTACTAAGTAAAATAAAACTAAAAGTTAATTATGCTACACTAAATACATAAACATATACATAAACACACTTACACTCTCATACACACACACATTCAAGAACATGCCTCAAATCCCACCCGAGCTCCCGAAACTACCCAAAACTGTCGCAGAACCCACAACCCAAAGCCTTCATGAACTGAACACGGTCATTGATGCATTTTAAACTCTCCGGCAATGAGTTCCATAGCCTACATGCCATCACAGTGAAAGATTTATTAAATATCTCAGTTCTGTGCCTGGGTATAAGTAATAATGAAGCTCCTCGTCGTGTGTCGGTAGCATTTACATGTGAGCTAAAGACAAACCTTTCTGCCAGATACATAGCACAAACATAGCAACCAATTGAATAAAATAACAGATAATATAGCTTTTTGCTCCAATATTTCCATTAACAGCTGATTTCAAAATTTGAAGAAATTATTTTTGTATTTCTAGCTTTTAGGTTAGGGTTTTAAAGTGTAGGCCTGAGCCTTGCTGGTTCTTTTAACCATTATTATAACTGTTGTTATAAAATATAAAACATAATTTAATTTGAACATTTAACATTATTTACCATCTTAGTTTTGAAGTTATTATTAATGCTACAACTTTATCATAACTAAAACATAATATATGTTTTTAGAAGGTTCCATTGGGGGTTGGCGTGCGGAGCACGCAGGGGTCTCCCCTAGTCTAAAATATAAATATAGGAGATCCGTACATTTTGTTTTTACACGACCTTATAGCCCATCTGGATTTCCAAAAATCAATCAAAATATAAAATACCATAAAAGTGACCGTAACCACGTGGAAACAGCTTCTGGATTTTTTTGATGACGAACTCATCCGAGCGACTTAGAAAAACCAACGTGTGAACCAAATTTGTACTAAATCAGACTAAAATGCGGCCGTTAGAGTGAGAACACATAGGCCTATATACAAGGAGGCCAGCTTCGACTGATCAAAACTTTACCGGGCTGTTTGTCAGCGGAAAACAAGCAAATTTGGTAATTATGAAACAGCTGTTTATTTATTTTGTATCAGCTGTTTATTAATATTTCATTAATAGAATACGGTACATAGTAATAAATAAACCTTCAGCACCCGGATAGCCTTACATTCGACCACTAAATTTGAGTTTTCACCGTTATTTATGACTCAATTATTAAAAACTACTTGTCGTAAAAAGTCTAAAAATTTGGTAAATTAAAATTGTTTTCCTAAAATGTATAGTTTTCTAGATATATTTAACATTGAAAATATTCAACTGCCGCCATTTTGAAACGGAATTTATGCAGGAAAGCTAATTTTAAACAAAATCTATCATATTTAGATCAATAGTCGTACAAAATTTCATGATTACATATTAAACAGTTTCTGAGATATTAAAGTATTTGTAAAAACCACATACAGACTGATAGACAGCAAACAGATCGAGATAGGTTACATGTTATATTGTATTATTTGCTTGTTTTTAGCTGACAAATAACCCCAGTTGAAGCTGGACACCCTGTATATAAAATGTTTAATAAAAATATAAAACGCGTTCATCAGACAGAGACTCACAACACAGCAGGACCCGGGGTAGTGCCTTCTTCTGAGCTTCTCGAGAGACATCCAGTGAAGTTTTGGACGGTTTATCACGGGGAGCGCTTCACATCGAACACGACTGAAACGGACGTACACTCATCGTCACTGGCGGACGCCTTCATTGGGGAGTTCTCCTGGTACCTGATGTTGGTTGCTGCGGGCAGCGAGTTCATCCACGTTTCTTCGACGGACGATCACAACGCCGGCGGACTCTCTCTTGCTGTCGGTCGGGTTGCGGGTAGCGATTTCTTCCAGCGCTAATTCATTGTTCTATCTGTTTCAGTCAGCTCTTCACTTCTGAACTCGAGACGAGAGTTCATCGTAGCTCCGGGTTCTCTCTGCCAGTGATGTCTAGGTACGGGTCATGGTGTTCGGCTGCCGGCCCGGTCTCGGGGAATGATTTTCTCATGTTTCTTCTGTTTCAGCCCGACTTCTTCACTCGTTCTTGGGATCGTGCCTCCATCGGAGCTCCGGGACCACTAGTATGCTAGTGATGTTTTAGGCATGGATCTTGGAATTTCGTTGATGGCTGGTCTCGAGTAGATACTTTTTCATGCCGCCACCGCCATACCATTAACCAGTGTTTATGTAATGTTTCAGATTAACTCTTACAGTCATTAGGGATATTCCCTAGACGCTGTTACTCCTCCTCTGTGAGCAGTTTGGGGAGAGGGGGATGGTTTAGTGGGTAGTGGGTCCGCGGGGCAGCGGATCGAGTCCCACAGTACCTTCTCTTGGCTGAGAGGTCTGCGTAAGAGCATTCCATCCTCTAAAAAAAAACGCGTTTCGGGGAGCTGGATCGGTGCACATCGACCACTCCCGACCTTAAGTCTCACCATGAGAGCCATTTCAGTAGCACATCTTTCCATTTAAATTTGCTAAGTCACCTTGAAAACGTGTTGTCAAAATTTACTTTCATGGAATTCATGTGCTTTTCCAAGTTCAGCTTCAAGTAGACATAAAAAAAAAAACAGAAACAATTTCATCAACACTTGTAATTTACCGCTGGAACTAAAATGTTATCCCTTAAATCAAACAACAAAATATTACACTCTGTAAATCCTTTAAACGTCATTCAGGCTTGATAAACGAGCGCACATTGCGAAAGAATTATTCAACGGGTGAGAAATAAAGAGACGTATGCTGTATAGGCGAAATGTTGATAAAGCCGTAAGGCTAATTGCAACGTGTAGCGGGAGTTGTGTTGGGAGGCGGCCAGGTTCCACGTGTGTAATGCGGGGAATGCGACACTTTGGAATTGTCAAACTGGTCGAATTTATAGTCGGTCGATGAACTCGACTCCTTCACACAAACTGCGCTCCATTAAGTCTGATATTAACCCTGCAGTTATGAAACGTAGGCTGGCTAAATATGGAATCGTGTGCAAACATGCTCTAAATCTAAACGTAGGAGCTGACATCCCTGAAAAGTAAAAGCTACGGAAATGTTAAATAACAAGTTGCACTAATTACACTTTAACAGGTACAAAATATTTTGAATAATTTTTTTAAATATTATTGTAGATAAATTTTCGATGGAAAATACAATTTAAACTCTTTTAGAAGTATTTGACGTGAAGGCTAAACACAGGAGAGTGAAAATTAATGAAAAGTGTATCATAGACGACTCGATGGTGTACACCAACCATCTTAATTAGTTTAGCTCTATAAATTATGTGTTGTGTATTTTTTGTTATTAATGTGTTTGTGTTTTTGTGAATATATGACGTGATTAATATATATTTGAAAATACAATATATGTCAATCATTAATCATTAATCATATATATTAACCGTTTTGAGAGTATTGTCTCGAAACGCGTCGTAAGTAGGACAACACAACGTAGTCAGTCACACGACGGACTAATAAACAGGTTAAATTATTGTAGTAATTATCTATATTTATTTCATTGTAATGAAAATTGTATAAAATATGATTCCATACAAAAAATTATAATACAAATTTAACAGATTTCATCTATTATCAAAGTGGTCGAGCGAGGGAAAGGAAATTGTTTTCAACTTTAACAGGTTGACTGTTATGAGTATCAATATGGTACTTACTCTCTTCTGTTACTGCGTAGGGCCATGAGTCGCAAAACAAAGTTGTTACATAAAACATATAGTTTTGAGGCTACTTTTTATGTTTAACGAATGAAACTCACAGTTAGGCTATCTGTAGAAAAACGTATAATTTAACTATTTTTTACCATAGCATGGGAATTTTTGATTTAAGATGGCAACCCTTTTATTTGTATTTGAAGCAAGCAGTCTCGGTATTGGTGATAAAATAAAACCAGAAAACAACTGATTTGGATCAAAAGCTTAAGGGTCTGCTCCAGTAAACGAGAAAGCAACCGGAAACGCAAGCGCTTCTCTCTATAGCCGTATCTGAACAGTACAATTTCTTCCAGCTGAGCGGTTTGACACTGCCTCATTTCAAACCATTTTATAAATCCATCTTTTGTAATTGAGTGCTGAAAATAAAACTGAATATTCTTTATAAAATTGCGTATCCGACTTGCGTTTCACTTTTAATTATCTATTTTTTATTGCGAAAAGGAAAAAGTTCAAACTCGGTACTTCAAAAATGTCAATTACGTGACAAATGAAAAAAATTCGAAAATGTGAAACGCAAAACGGATGCGTATTGAGACTGTGCTCAAAGTGAGACCTTGCGAACAATTTTACGATCACAAATAAACGAAATAAAAGGTTTGAAATTTAAAAATCCTCTTATGGGATAAAAATCCAAGATGGCCGCCACTACAGCAGACCCTTAATACTTTGAAAAGATCGTCTGTGTTTTCATTTACTGTGTACAATGGTTTAACCGTTAAATATATATCAAAACAGTATGCAATAATGTGAAATGTACTCATAGATGTTAAATACAATTTAAAATCTGATTTGTAATTTTTATGTTCGTTCGGGAGTTATGAGTAGCAAAACTCATTTCACGTGGCTGAAAACGGGATTTTTAGCTTTTGTAGGTTTATAGCTAATAATTTACGGAAGCTTAAAAAGGGTACACAGATCGATTTGGGCGAAACTCATTGCGCTTTTTTGGGCCGTGAAACTCAGACAGATATAAAATCGTTTTTTTTAATAGCGTTTAATGGTAAGGCACAATATTTACCAGATAGTTTTTGTATTTATTTAATGACGCCTGTGAACGAAGTCGCAATGCCAGCTAGTACTTCAATAAATTGCCATTTTACTTGTAATTTACAACTATTGTACATCCTACCTCAAGACCTAATAAGGTAACACATCAATGAACAACAAAATAATAATGCAGGTAATATTTTCTGCAACTGTCTTGAAATTAAACCTTGTAAACTCGATGATTGATTTTAAAGTTTCGGCCACAGGCCATGAGTACCAATTTGGTATTCACTCTGAAGAAATGTATTTTTTTGAGAAAAATCTGTCAAAAAATTATATTGTTAGGTTATTTTAACTAAACTGTATCAGAAATACAAAATTTTGACTAAGAAAAATCGGGGCACCCAAGGGCAAGTTATGCTTAAACAGCGTAGCAGTCGACACTGTTTTTAATTAATAAAATCTATAGGCCTATACAGACTGTCCCAAAAGTCCCGGACCGGTTTAATAACTCCTAAACGAAACTAGCTGCAGTAATAATATTTCAGACATGACTCCTGGCTACAAAAAACTATTTTTTGAGTTGTTAGTCACTATTGCCCCTGCCCCCAAAAACCAAATTTGGGGGGGTTGCCCCAAATTTTTAAAGGTAAACACCAATCGAGTGACCCATCATTTTAAAGGTCTCATTGAGTTAATCACAACAGCGCAAACCCGAGGTCGATATCTTACTCCTGTCCAAAATGGCTGACCTTTTAGTGTTTCTTATGGTCATGTAATTTAAAATTGAACATTTTGTATCGTATACAAAGTAAACGTATTTTTCTTCTCTGTGTTGTAATCAATATTTATTATTTATAACCACGATTTTATAAAAGTATACTCGATTTTGAACACATATACACTTTTAATTTCTTAGTCGCATACGCAATGTAAAACGAATGATAATTACAGAGTCAGTGGATCACAATAATTATTATTCAATATTAAACCTTACATTCTGTTGTTAGGGAGGTGGATACAATATTATGGAAAGATGGGCAATATGACACCTAATTAAGACTCTAGTATTCAATAAATTTCCTACTTAAATCAATATAGTGACAATCTAAATACATTTTGTTTGCCTATAGCCCTCACTAGGAACTGGGTGGGTAAATGAGAGATCAACTATAATAAGAGTGTACGTACGTGAGTTACAATGCTATAACAGCTGAGTTCACCCATCATATGTAGGCCTAATACTTAAACAAAACCCAGCGAAGATTATATTTTTCGGTTATGTTCACAACTTCATTCAATGTAAAGTTAATTTTCGGAAATATAAGTTACTAGGGGAAACCCCTGCGTGCTCCGCACGCCAACCCCGTTGGAACCGTCTATACACAAAATCATGTTATGTTTTCTTTATAATAAAGGTGTAGGATTAATAATAACCACTAAGCTAAGACGGTAAAAAAAGTTAAATGTTCAAATCAAAATTATTTCGTATATTTTATAACAGCAGTTACAATAAAGGTCAAAAGAACAGGTCTACACTTTAACACAAAACCTAACCTAAAAGTTATAAATACAAAGGTTGAAATTAGCTTTTAATGGAAATATTATACCAAACAGCTGTTATCTGTTATTTTATTCAATTGGTAAACCAATAAATATAAACCATTTATTACCATACCAAACCAATGATTTATCAACCTAGGTCTAACCTAAGAATTTTTTCCAACTAAATTTACAAATATTGAAATACAAAATTTTTTGTATCGAACTATGTTACTCAGGGATAGTGTAGCTTTTTATTAGTAAAACTATTTTTTCAATCGGTTCAGTAGTTCCAGAGATTACCCCCTACATACAAGCAAACAAACAAACAAACAAAAAAAACAAACTTTACCTCTTTATAATATTAGTATAGATATAACTAATGTAAGCTATAATACGTTATAAGATTTGCTTTGTGGTTGTAAAATGAATACAACCTTTTATCATCAATATATTCATTTATGCAAATTTAAAGAAGAGACACCCATTTGTTTAATTTCGAAAACATTCGTATATCTTCGTGTAACACATAAACACATAATATTATTAATTTCTTCATTATAATATTAATAACTTCTAAATCATTTGATACTTCTGATTATAACTTCAAAATAAAAATGTTTGACAAATAAGCCTACAGTTTTATAATATTTATAATTGTACACAAATACTGGATAGAAATTCCCTCAGCACAGTTAGGTAGGCCTAGATAAAGATTGTTGTTTTTAAAAGTACTTTTCTAAAATGGTGAATTTCTGATGTTTATCTAATTGATCTGCTTGTGATTTTTCACGAGGGCTTATAACGTACGTAAGATTCGTTTCCATGGGAACGATACATCCGTATCGGCTGTTGCATTGCTTCCTGTCTAATTGGAGACGTGAGAAGCCATTTAAGGCTCGGCTCTCCACATTCAAAACTACGATATTGGGTACCAATTTCAATGTTAAATAACCAAAACATACCTTCACTATTAAGCATATTTTTGTGCTGTTTTTGTTAAAAAACGAAAGCTATATTTTTTTTCTTAAAGTAAAATAGATTGTGGGTGTTGATTGCTAAGGATTTTTGCAATATCTCTTTTTGCAACTGAGTAAAAAATTTATAAAGTTTACTATTTATATCATACGTTTATGAAAACAATAAAACTGTTTCTGAAAATGTATTCGGCAATCAACATCCGCATATGACAGTACTTCAAAATGAAACCAAATTTTTAAGTTTATTCCACGAATTAACGGAAAAAAATGACTTATTCTGTAGCATTGCTCTTATGGGAATAAGATTCAATATGGCGGGCAGGCAAGCGCCCCCTTAACTCTCGTGTTACAGTTTCCAATGGCCACAATAACCAGTGATCCGATTCATTACAAATGTTTAGTTTGTTCTTTATTCTGTTAGAGTAGATCTTGCTGAATGAGTACAACTCATTTTGCTATTCAATCAAAAAATACAAAAGAACTAGAGATTGGTTCATTCTGCTGAAAGGTGTGTAAACTTGAAATATACTGACCTACATTTAAATTCATGCTCATATCATTTCATTCATTAAAAGTATAACAAAAGTTATTAACGAGTGAATTTGAAGTGTGGTGATAATTTGTGCCAAATAAAGTATTTTTACGACAATGTACGTAGATCACTACATTTATTAGCGATGTTCAATAGAAAAGATGAGTTATCCAGGGACTTTTATGGTGAGACCTAAGGTTGGGAGTGTTCAATGATCACTGATCATAGTACCCAGAACACGTTCTGGAGGTGTAATTAAAAACTTATATGTGTTCGCACTCTAACGTCCGTTGTATTGGTTTTCTAAGTCTCTCAAACGAGTTCGTTAGCCAAAAAAACCAACAGCCGGAAGCACATTTTTTGACCTGAACTAAAAATTTGTTTGAGATTTTTCTTACTAAAATAAAACTTTTTGGATTTTTATGAAAAACACCATATAGAAGATTATTCCGCACCTGTTTTTACACTAGCCCGTCTGGTTTACCTTAAAATTGATCAAATACCATATGAGTACCAAGGTCCAGGTGCCAACCTCTGCGAGCAGAACGTAGAAGCGCGTTAGCCGGGGCTGGAGGCTGAGATTCAAACACATTCGGCGCCTTCGTGAGTAGACCAATTTCCAAAAAAGTTGGTTGAAATCCTAAAACATATAAACTTAATTTTGGATATTCGCTCAACTCACGTCAGCGGTTCAGCTGCGTGGTCGAATTATTAGCGAATTTCCATAGGAAAAATGAGCTATTGCAGTGGCCCTTATGGTAAGACTCAAGGTCAGGAGTAGCAAATAAGCACCGGTCATGGTCCCCAGAACACGTTTTGGGGTGTCATTAAAAATTATTATATAATATTACATTATATAATATATAAAAATCCTCTGGAGCCATAGCTGCTCACTAAGAAAGGCTTTAAAAAAAATTAACTGGGTGTGCTTAAGACCACACGTTGGAAGTGATAACTTCTATGACTACGGGGATTTTTAACTCGGTAAATGTGTACAATTATAAGGATTATAAAACTGTAGGCCTATTTGTTCAAATTGTTTATTTATATCCGTTATTATATATTTAAAGAAAGGTAAAAATATTATCTTTTAGTTACTTTTTATTTCATATTGATAGATCAAATGATATAGAAGTTGTTAATATTACAGTAAATAATCAAATATGTTATACAAAGATGTACGAATGTTTGCGAAGTTAAACAGTAGGTATCCTTCTTTAAATTTGTGTAAACGAATATATTGATGATCAAAGGTTAGTTTTATATACAGTTTATAACCCCAAAGCAAATCTTATAACGTGTAGAAGCCCATATAACTTATAGTTATAGAAGCCTACATTAGTTGTATAACTAATATATAAGAAAATTAACATCACAAGAAATTTTAATGGTTGAAGTTGTAAACATAACCCCAAAATATAATCTACGCTGGGTTTTGTTTAAGAATTACAGATGATGGGCGAAATCAGCTGTTATATTATATTAACTAATTCTTATGTGTTAATTTGATTGATATGCTAATAAATGTAAATAATGTATTAATAATATTCCCTCTCCACGATCTGACTTGTGTCTAAACAAAAGCGTGACGCGAGATCTCGCGAGAAATCTGGCGTGATACGAGATCTCGCGGGATCTCTGGCGTGATGCAAGATCTCGCGAGAAATCTGGCGTGACGCGAGATCTCGCGGGAAATCTGGCGTGATGCAAGATCTCGCGAGAAATCTGGCGTGACGCGAGATTTCGAAAACATAGCCAAGTCGAAAGTGCCCAACGGGCCAATAGAAGTTATCACTTCAAAAATTCGAAATTTTAGGGGGGTTTGAGGGTCAAAGTTACTAAATCACGATTTCTCTAAAACTACTGATCGGATTGGAATGAAATTTGGTATGTAGCATCCTCTAAGAAAGGTGCTCACTAAGAAAGGTTTTCAAAAAATTCGAAATTTTAGGGGATGTTTTGGGGCCCATAGTTACTAAAAATCCCCATAAGAAATACATAGAGTAATATATTTATTGATATATTTTTTTGTTAATAACATTTAACTTTGATTTATCTATCCGTGCAAAACCGGATATGGCCAGCTAGTCTTTATATAACTAGGCCTACTGTTAAAATTTTTTATTAGTTTTTATATGTTTGTTTGGATTCCCGTTTGTTAATTTGTCTTACTTTTCTCCCGCTTTTTGTATGTTTTTTATTGTAAATTTAACTGCTCAAATAACCTTTTTTCTCTTTTTTTATAAGTTAATTGGAATTTACTTTTGCAACCTTAAAACGTGCCCTAGAGGTGCCCTAGAGGTTGAATATTTTATTTCTTATTCTGTGAGTTTTTTTCACTGTATATTTTCAGTATATTTCATACTGTTCCAATGCGTTCCAAGAGGACACCATGAAAATATCACATCGGTGTAAGAAAGGAAACTTCATGAACGCATTGGAACAGTATGAAATATACAAGAATTTCAAAACTGACAGTAGTTCGTTATTAAACGAAAAACTAAACTTCAGTTCCAATGCACTATACGACACCGTGTTATCACTAAGAGATAACACACAACCCCTCTAACCAAATAATTACTGCAGTAATGTTTAAGACACCGCGCGGTACGGCTCATTGATGATGTAGTTCAGGAACAATTTTAACTCGTGTGTGCGTGTAAATGTTTTGTGTTAAGTGTTTTTATATTTATTTATTTAAGTGTTCAAAATTGACGAAGGGAAACCGAATGGACTTGAAAATGGTTGAATAACCGAAACGGCCGTCGTTCTAAACGATGGACAAATGGAATATTGAAGACGGTAAGTCTAACATTTGATTTTATCATTTGTTTAGATTTGTACGCGCACTATAAAATTGAACACTTTTTTTAAATAACATAAATAAGTTTTTTAAATTAAGAACTTCAGTTCTATGAAGTCTATGGTTGAGGAAAACACGGAAAATGTCAATTCTAACTACATTCCTCTTCAGACCGCACTTTAGAGTTATTTTGTTTGAATATCTTTCCATTATTTGAGTTTACAAACATTCTTAGTTATTGATCATCAAACTTTGTTTGGCCTTAGAATACAAGTGTCTTGTTCAAGAATACAAGTTTTCCTTATGAATTTCTGTATATGCCAACTGTTACTGTTCCACTAAGGTAGTTTTTAAATAAGGAAAACATTAAATACGACACCTTTTAATTTGTAGATTTAACAAGATGGCGTAGTAAAACTCATTTATTTAGATGATATTAAGTTGTTCGTTAAGGAAGGGAGTAAGACTGATAAGAAAATTAAAAAACTCAATACATAAAAAAATATAATAATTCTATCACGCAGCTGAACCGCTGACGTGAGTTGTGCAAATTTCCAAAATTAAGTTTATAGGCTTATGTTTTAGGGTTTCAACCAACAATTTGGGAAATAGGTCTATTCACGACGGTGCTGAATAGCTGCAAAATGCTTCGCACGCCATTCAGCATATTGGGAGTGTTTTCAACACACAAAGTATTGCGTGCTTCGCACGCCAACCCCACGGTAGAATCCACCACATGGCTTTGAACCGGGTACTTCTATGGTATTTTACGTTTTGATCGATTTTGGGGGAACCAAGCGAGCTATAAGGTGGCGTAAAAAAAACAAAATGTGCAGAATAACATCCTACATTTATAGTTGTAGAAAAAAACTCAAAAACAAATTCATTCTCGTAGAAAAATCTCAGAAAATAGTCACTTCGGGTCAAAAAACGTGCTTCCGATTGTTGGATTTTTTTTGGCTAACGAACTCGTCCGAGCGACATGTGTACCAAATTTGAACCAAATCGGACTTAAAATGCGGCAGCTAGAGTGCGAACACATATATACATATATATATATATGAATTTTAATGACCCCCCAAAACATGTTCTGGGGACCATGACCGGTGCTCATTTGCTACTCCCGACCTTGGGTCTTACCATAAGGGCCACTGCAATAGCTAATTTTTCCTATGGAAATTCACTAAAAATTCGATCACGCAGCTGAATCGCTGATGCGAGTTCAGTGAATTTCCAGAGTTAGGCTATGGATTAGGGTTTCAACCAACAATTTGGGAAATTGGTCTACTCAGGAATGATCTGAACAGTTGCCTGCGTGTATGATATTGGTGTACCTCAGCCTCCAAGTCCCGGCTCAAGCGCTGTTTCGTTCAGCTCGTTGTGGTAAGACTTGCTTTGCGGCCTCGGAATAGGATACACTTCGCGTGTTGGCATCCCAGCCTTCAGCCTTGAATCAGCTGCAACCAGGTTTATTGAACTTTTTTGTAGTTTCATCTAAAAATAAATATAGGAGATTATTCTGCATACAGTACACTCTCGATTATCCGCGGGCAGTTTATCCGCTTTGCAGTATATCCGCGTCGTTCGCGGTAAAACATTTTATATTAAATAAACGGTACCAGGAACTGGCACATACTTTCTCACAGACAAATTTAAATTATTAAACAGATTCACTGTGACTTCATAATTGTAGGAGGGGTAGGAGAGGTGATTTATTAAAGTAGCAGATTAACTAATAAATATTATTATTACTACCTAGAGAGAAAACAATTCGATCCATTTCGGACAAATTTGCACCAAACACGTCAATTTGGGCTGTATGGATGCACGAAAAAAGGTTTTGAAAAAATTTGAAAAACAACCCCCTTTATGGCCAAAAACCCCCCCAAAAAATCGGTTATTATTATTAGCTAAACGAGAATTTTTAGAAAGATCCGTTTTTTTGCATATGGTAGGGTAGGTACATTAACGGCTATAAATAAGCCAAATTTTATCAAAATCGTTACAGCCGTTTCTTTATAAAAAAATAATAACTGTTTTTTTTGGTTTCTTGCCTAAAAGGGGGTTGTTTTTCAAAATTTTTCAATACCGTTTTTCGCGTATCTATACAGGTCTACTTGACATGTCTGGCGCAAATTTGTTTGAAATCGATCGAATAGTTTTCGCTCTAGCTTTGTGTACATACGGACAGACATTTTGTAAAAAACTCTTTTTGGGACGGATATTTCCACAAAAATCTCAACATCGATTTTTTTTGCGATCAACTATAGTATAGTGAGAAAGTAAAAGAAGAAAAATACTACAAAACAAGTTTTTACTGAACCTTTAGCTAAACTTCAGTCACAGATAAAAAATAAATGTTTTTATTTATTAACACGTTCAGCGCTACGCAAATGTTTTATATTTATAGCCTAAATGAGTGGAAATTACTTTATTTTTTATTTTTGTACATTTTCTACGTAATAATCACTAATATTTTAAATCGTACCAACATGTGCGTCCATTGCACTTAGGCTTAAAATTGGCGTGCAAAGCACGCAATGCTCTGCGCATTGAAAATTCTCCCAACACGGGGATTGGCGTGCGAAGCATGCAATGCATTGTCTATTGAAAGTACTCCCAATATGGGGGTTGGCGTGCGAAGCACGCAGTGCACTGTTCGTCGGCCACTTCTCATAGTGTTCAGTGTCAAGCTCACATATGTGCGTCCTTAGCGGTTAACGCGTTAACACGGAGAAACAAAAGCGGTTGACCTATTTTTTTGTAAAAAACTAAACAAAAAGTTCTGTAAATACAATAATGTGCATAACATAATTTTAGTTTTTTTCTCGTACTCCTTGTTTTTAATGTACAATAAACTGATTTTAAAACACTTTTGTGTTGTTTTTTAGTACCTTCGGCCATTGTTTAACCTCTATCGGCAATTTTGTGGATTATCCGCGCCAGTCAATTCCGCGGATAATCGGGAGTTTACTGTAATTTGTTTTTTACAAGGCCGTATAGCACGTAAAATTTATATCTTAAAAGTACCCGGGGTTTGAACCCAAGATCTTTGGCGTTACCACTAGCTGCCCTGACCTCGCCTTAATGTACTATATAAATATGATAAGGTCGACCAATATCTGGTTTAATCTGAATAGCTTAGGGGTAAAGCATTGGCGCGTAAAGCCTAAGATCCTGAGTTCAATCCCTATCTTAATTTTTTTACTTTCTCCACCATACACATAGTATATGGAGAAAGTATTGTTTTCGTCCAAATTTTCGAATTTGAATTTTTGTGGAATTATCTGGTTTGGTGCTCCGTGAACCCCCAAAAATTTTTTGGTGGAATTATCTGTGTTGGTGCGCCGTGCACCCAAAAATATTTTTAGTGGAATTATTTGTTTTGGTGCTCCCTGAACCCAAAAAAGTGTTTTTTTGGTGATGTCTGTCCGTGTGTCAGTGTGTCTGTTAGGATTTGTACAGAACTGGAGACCATATCAACGATTTTGATGAAATTTGGTATGTAGGTGTAGTTCCAGAATATCTCCAGGAATTTTTTGAAATTTTTGATTTTTAAGGGGTTTTACCCCCCAAAAATGGCCAAAAACGAGAAAAATCAAAATTTCTCAAAAACGGCTTAATGATTTTGATAAATTTGTAGCCCTTAATGTACCCTATATACAAAAAACCGCATATTTTAAAAAATGGTCGTTTAGGTAATAATAATAATAACTGATTTTTGGGGGTTTTTGTCCAAAAAGGGGGTTGTTTTTCAAAATGTTTTAAAACCTTTTTTCGTGCATCTATACAGGCCTAATTGACATGTTTGGTGCAAATTTGTTTGAAATCGATCGAATAGTTTAAATAATAATAATAATAATAATAATAATAATATAATATGGATGTGTGTAACACGCATCTAATATTTTCCATGGTAACATTTTCCTACTTTTACAATTCTAAATGACCACCTCCTGTGCTACTCTTGGGTTGGTATAAAGTTTCAACTGGGAGAAAGTCTGTGGCAGTTATCTGGTACCGTTTATCTATCGCAATTTAGTTTTTACAACTTCTTAAATCTACATTTGTATTGTGTACCGCTGGTAATTTTATTTAAGGTTAAATTCATACAATTTGTATAGCTAACATATATGCGTTAAAATTGATCTTTTAAGGTTAAGCTAGAGTAAAAAATGAATAGAGTCAAAAGAGCAATATCTAGAATATCGTGTTTTCATGTTTAAGTAAAACAGTTTGGAAGACATCCCATAATAAATAGACACAATACCTCTGACGTTTTAATAGATTATTAAATTGATTAATTACATTTGTTCGGCTGAATGTTTTGGTTTTTATTATTTAATGGTTTATCCAGTTTAAGGCTCGGCAGACACAGCCACCATCTTGAATTTCAACTCCCGTAAGAGCAATGTTAAACGCGTAACAAGACTACTGGATTAATATTAATTATACAATTATTCTGAATATGTCATCTTAAAGGTTAGGACAGTTCGAATATGGATATCATTCAGTTTTTTAAATTTGTTCTTTGATTTAACTCAAAATCAAACTTTGCGATTTTTCTTATTCCACAATGCAAATATCAAAATTGTAAAAATCTCACCAATTTCGAAGTTTAATTAATCTTTCAAATAAAAGGAATTTCAATAAATTTAGGTAATTATTTATCACTAAAATTCTGCTTCACTGTGGAATTTGTGTTTCTACTCGAGCGTTTAATCTGAATTCTGGTGGTTATCACATCAACTTGTTGTTCGTGGAGGAATGTTAGAAAAATATTCTTTATTTTTGAATGTGGGAAAGATGGTGTGTTTAATATTGTGACTATGTTTACATTGTCACGCATGCGCATTTTGTACGTTAACAGTCATGCTCACGTTTGTAACATTCTAGTTTCCGCCTTTATGAAGCTGTCCTTTATTTGCTAACGGAAGAATGAAACGCACATAAACTCAATGCTAGTTAGTGTACACCTCTGATCCTACAACCTGCAGCCTAAAACCTAAATCCTACATCCTACAATTTACAAAGTACAGCCTACAACATTACATCCTATGAACTACAGCCTACAACCTGCAGCCTAAAACCTAAAACCTACAGCCTAAAATCTACAAAATACAGCCTACAACATACAACCTACGAACTACAGCCTACAACCTGCAGCCTTAAACCTAAAACCTACAGCCTACAATCTACAAAATACA
>JAGFPH010002000.1:164285-181880 GCA_018207615.1 Philaenus spumarius
CTCGTCCGATGGCTTAGAAATCCAATGCGTGTACCTAATTTAGACCAAATCGGAAGTAAAATGCGGACGTTGGAGTACTAAAACATAAATACATACAAATATATATATATAATTTTTAATGACACCCCTAAACGTGTTGTGTGAGCACCCCGATTGGTGCTCATTGACAATTCCCGTCATTAGGTCTCATCATAAGAGACAGTTCAATAGTTCATCTTTCCTATGGAAGTTCGCTAAAAATGAACCACTTAAACTGAAAAGCAAAAATAATTTATACAAAAGATAGTTCCATCTCATGAACAGTTAAAAATTAATTACCTAAGTTATTCTAAATATTATTCGTAACATAGGCGACACCAAGGGGAGAGGGGGTGGGGAGTTATAACATCCCCATTGTAAAAAATATTTCGCACTTTGTTTACATTAAAATAAGCTCTTAAGAGTAACTTGTTTTCAACACCTATGCAAATGTCAAGCTACAATAAATTATCAATGTATTGCTGACATTATCTTTGGTCGAATTGGGCACTGGTACTTTGATTTACGATGAAGTATAGTGTATGGCCTGGAACACACACGGAGTTTTCATCTGCCACGGATTATTTGCCGTCGACATCATATCAACAGTAGCGCGAAGGAGAGTATTAGAGCATACACATTGGTCGGAAAAATAAACGATCGGTTTATTTACCGCCGACGGAAACTGTGTAGCCGCTCGCTGCCACTACAATCGATGGATTTTCAACCGTCTCCGCCGAAACAGTGGCGAACGTGACCATCTGCAAGCCAATTTTCCTTATTTTAGTATTTTTTTCCTAGAATACTATCCTTCAGCCGCGTGTGTAGTTCTTCAAATGACGAAACCGACATTCTTAAATAATTGAAAAATGTTTCTTCTAGTTCCTCAAATCAGGAAACAGTGTAGAATGCTCCAAAATCGTCTCTTCTTTTATTGATTGGATGGACCCAAATAAGTATATTTTTTTGCTTCCTTTTCAATCAGCGACGGAATAACAATAAAGCGAGAGTTGCTCTCTGTTCATATCAATAAAACATTAAAAGAAATAATATACTTTATTTCATACCACACTTTGTGATTGATGAACTAGACACTTCAGTTTAATGAATCCCAATGAGGCTTTTAGACGCGGCGTCGGGAATTTTACCGCCCTGTGTGCAAACTTTAAATTTTATGAGCGGCGAGGGTAACTTATCCGCAGCCGACAAAAAAACGCCGTGTGTGTTCCAAGCCTATGGGGTTTAGAGGCAGCACACGGAAAGATTTCGCAGGTTATGAGTCATGGTTGCTATTCTAAATTATTCTTAAATAGGCCAGACTCACAATTAGCAGTGGAAAATTATAAATACATACCTATATCATTTTACTTTTGGAAAGAGTAAAATGTGTTATTTTGTATCTTAATTTAAAAAAAATCCCCCCTCACCCCCCATACGTCATCCTAAATACGCCTATGATTCGCAACAGATTTTACAAAAACATAAATTTCAAACAGGATTAAAAAGTTAACAAAAAAGCAGTAGTCTCCGACAACGTGGGTATTTCTGAAGCAATGTTTTCCGTAGTTAACAGTGTTGCCATATTCGCGGGTGTTTATTTCCCTGAAGTAGGTAGTTAACAGATTTATTATTGTGTTTTTTTTTTATGAGAATACAAATTATTGTGGTAGAATTATTTAAGATAACCATGTAGGGATTCCTTTAGAGAACACTTAAAGACGCCGGTTGTTATTAAAGCTATCTTTTATGGGAGCAATAATGTACACATGTATTGTCAATGTGTGTTTACTTAGTACGCGAACTGTTATATTATGTACTTGACACATGGACAGACCGTAAAACAAAGAGTAAGCAATGAGTACACGAAGCTGAAAATAGAACTTGAGACCAATCACAACTCTCACTTTCACACAAAATATTTCTGCCAGTGGACTTTGTCACGCAGGATTATTTACGAACTCTTTAACAAACTGTAAGGTTATTTTATTTATTTAAGGTTAGTCTTTAAATTTATTTAACTCTTTGAAATGTTTTAATTTTGAGAGCTTTTACCACATTCGACTTACGAATAAAAATGTAACCTGGCTTGCGGGATGACTCTAAATAAAACTAGGTTGAAATAAATGCAGAGACGATTTAAAAGAATGGTTAAATATATTCTGAAAATACCTCAGAATCAGTTCCAACAATAAGTCTTCAACATTTCCAATACATCCTCTACAACTCTTTACCCAATCTTATTGTTTTAAAATGTCATAAAATCTTCTCATAAATTAACACTATACAAATTCCCATTCAACTAAAGAGAGCATTTCTAGTTCTCTAATAGTCAGCTCTTCTGAATCAATTACTAATATGGAACTTATTTTGGTCACTACATACTAAATCTCTAACCAAAGTCCTGACACCCTTTTAATCCTTTTAAATTATTATTAATTCATACATCAACTAATTATTAACATTATCAACTATTGTAAACTGACATTACAATCTTGGACTGAACAGAATGAAACTACAGTTTTGTAAGCTTTGAAATGTATATCAAGTTGAATCAGAACTTGAAGTTGAACTTTTGAGGTAATTAGCAAAACCCTTCTTGCAGCTAATTCTAATAAAGCAGTCCCGACACACTTATTTATGTTCTAATGACTTTTATATTTCGATTTAATGCGTGACATATTACCCTGGATATGATTTCGTGTTTGATATTAATTTTAATTCTCGAGATAAGTCTTACAACAGTGACAATTTTACATCTTGCAAAACGTAGTTTGATCCTCACACTTTCCCACACACTGGGCACTTTCACACTAGTCAATCTTCTTCTTTTATCAAGACCTTTAAAATGAGGTGTCACTCAATAGGGGTTCTCATTTAAAATGTTCGACTTAAACCCCATTTTTGGAGGTGGGGTTGAAATTTACGATACACCAAAAAACTCCATTTTTGTTCATGTTAACAATCCCCAAATCAAATCTGTCTATTTCCATTAATACAAAAATAATAGGGGGGACTTTTAAGACACTTGGTTTATACAAATAAGCCTACCGTGTATATATAACATTCTTAACGACACCCTAAAACGTGTTTTGGGGACCATGATCGGTGCTCATTTACTACCCCTGATCTTAGGTCTAAAAGTCATTGCAATCGCTCATCATTCCTATGGAAATCCGTTAATAACATAGTTATGTATAATTATTTACATGTACGTTTGAAAACATCATTGAAGAGACAAATTCTATAGGCGCACCTCGTCCGAAAAATTTTGGTAATACCTCTGAGATTTACATTGTGCTTCCTCATTTTGTAAGTTGTTTTAAAATATTTTACTTTTTAATACCTCTGAAATGGAGACTGTGCTTCCTCATTTAGTAAATTGTGTCAAAATAGTTTACTTGGTAATATCTCTGAAATAGACATTGTTCTTCCTCATTTCGTAAGTTGTTTTAAGACAGTTTACTTGGTAATACTTTTGAAATGTACATTGTGCTTCCTCATTTTGTAAGTTGTGTTAAAATTGTTTACTTGGTAATATCTCTGAAATGGACACTGTGCTTCCTCATTTTGTAAATTGTGTTAGAATAGTTTATTTGATAATACCTCTGAAATGGTCATTGTGCTTAATCATTTTGTAAGTTGTGTTAAAATAGTTTATTTGGTAATACCTCTGAAATGGACATTTTGCTTCCTCATTTTGTATAAGTTGTGTTAAAATAGTTTAAAATAATCAAATTTCAGAATAAACCACTGTGACCAGTGATTTATATTCATTACAGTTTTCACTTCTGTCGGCAGTTCCGAGAATGCTTTCTTTTTACATATGTTATTATTGAGACTTTACAAGATTTTATAAGGATTTTATTGAGACTTTGAGTAAAACAATAATGTAAATTTTTGGGTTATAACACTCTAAATGTCTCTAAAATTTGACAAATTATAAACAATTCTTTAACGTACTTTCTATACTCATATATACTCATATTATAAAGAGGTAAAGTTTGTTTGTTTGTTTGTTGTTTGTTTGTTTGTTTGTTTGTATGTAGGGGGAAATCTCTGGCACTACTGAACCGATTGAAAAAAACAGTTTTACTAATAAAAAGGTACACTACCCCTGAGTAACATAGGCTATAATTCATTTCGATAAACATTTTTTTTATTCCAATATTAGTAAATTTAGTCGGAAAAAATTCTTAGGTTAGGCCCAGAATGATAAATCAACACATGTATTTACATTTATTACCATGGCAACCAATTAATAACAGATAATATAGCTGTTAGCTCCAATATTTCCATTAACAGCTTATTTCAAAATTTGAAGCAATTATTGATGTATTTCTAGCTTTTAGGCTAGGGTTTTTAAGTGTAGACCTGAGCCTTGCTGGTTCTTTTAACCATTATTATAACTGCTGTTATCTATATAATAAAAATGAATTGCTGTTTCTTTGAAATCGCATCAATTGAGAACGGCTGGACCAATTTGGCTATTTTTTGTTTTAAAATGTTCGTAATAGTCCGAACTAGGTTTTTATATAAAGAAAAATTTGAAAAGTTTCCCGAAAAAGTTTCAAATTTGGAAAAAACTAAACAGCCTATTTTGTATGGACTCAAGACCATAGCGCACAAAAACAGCTGTTCGTATAAAATGCTTAGTAACACATGTTTGTTTACATTCATTACCATAGCAACTTAAATCAGCATTTATAATCAGGTTATATTATTCTTCAAAACCAACAGCTTCTTTAGGTTAGATTGACTGACTTAAATCAAACAAAAATCAACTAACAATGCTTACTATAGGCCTATTTTAATTCAATTTAAACATTGGTTGCTACATATTATAATATATAAAACATCTGATTTGGATCAAAATCTGAAAATAATTTTAGGTTAGGCCTACAACGAACCGAAACACGTTTATTTGCAACCAATTGGGCTAATTTAGAATCAGGTTTTTTTACAATTCTTCACAACTATAAGTTTTTTTAGGTTAGGTAAAAGCAAATAAAAGGTTTACTGTATTATCTTATAAAGGTTTACAAACTATACATCTAAATGTGTATAGTATATTCTTAAGTGGCATAAAAACCATTTTGCAATTCGATCACTTAAGTCAATGTAATGAAATGGAATAACTACCCTTTAAATTAAATCAAGCAATTGCGAAGCATTGCTGGGTCCACTAGTAAAATATAAGAAATAATTTAATTTGAACATTTGACATTATTTACCATCTTAGTTTTGAGGTTCTCATTAATCCTACACCTTTATTATAAATAAAACCTAACATATGTTTTTAGAAGGTTACATTGGGGGTTGGCGTGCGGAGCACGCAGGGGTCTCCCCTAGTTTATTTATATTTTTGTACGTTGAAAATGTTATTATTCAAACACTACTTTCTATCAATAAGTATATAGAAAGTAGTTTATTCCTTAAATATAAATCAATTAGTTCTCCAAATTGCAGAACTAAATGATTATTATAAGACAAAGTGTCGTTCCCTATTTAAAAGATGAGAAGTTGAAGTTTTTTCTAGAATTCAGAATCCTTTCTAGAATTTTGTGAAAACGAACTTGTCATATTACTTTTGTAAGAATGTGGTTCATTGAATTACAATCATTATGTATAGTTTGCACCACTGCCTTCTTGATACAATTTTGGGAGAAGGAGGCCAAAACAAGTTTAGGTTCCCTATTTAATGTTTGCTGTAAGATTTATAATTTAAAAGATACCAATGGTGAAATCATGTACTCTGTATAGATTTGATGAGAACATTATTAAAGGCCGATTTCCAATTAAATGTTTTATTCTTCTACACTTAAACAATGTGATTCTTTTCTTGTTTATTATAACTTTTTAAAATCATAATAATTAATGCTGTTTTATAAGTGGTAAAAAGTTTGAATTGATCGGGAATTAAGAATTAAAACATTTTTTAGTCCTCAAAAATATTTCCATATATATAGGCTATTATGATTTGTAGGTACTGTTTATAAAAAAATCTATAACTTATGCATTTTAAAGGTATTTTTTTTTAAACACATAGTATATTGTAAATGTGATAGACTTTTATTGAGTTTCGGAATGTCTAGACGACGCAATAAAACGTACGAATATTGGTTTGATGTCCTTACACGTGGTTGGAAAGTTATACAAACACGCGCGGAACCACAGGGGGCTCAGCAGATGAGGTGGTTAGTGGCATGAGCTCTCCCCTGCCATCAGTGCTAAATAAAGAAACATGTCTTTTATTTTATAAATATCCCTAGATTGTATATGGTAATATCAGAGACTACAATTTTATCAACTTCAAGCGTGATCACAATTAGTGTGAATTTGACTACGCAATTCGTCTGAATTTAACTACGCGAGATTTTCAAATAAAATTGCAAACATAAAGCACAAGTGTGTTTAAAAATTTTAAATTGCTGACATTGCCAATTCAAAGAAATATATAATCATGTTGAAGACCAGATATGGCAGTTACCCTCCCCCTTGTATAATAATAATTAATAATGAAGGTCAGAAGAAATTATGGATCTATGTTGTTAGTGGTCGTGCTAAATATGGTTTGCACAAAAACAATAGTTGATGTAACAGTTTATAAGTAAAGGGAGCCAGTTTGTGAATATATAATTTGTCTGAAATTTGATTGTCCATTACTTTGTAACGATACAAGATATTAAGCTCTAGTTTGCGCTATTCTATTCCTCTTTTAATAAGGTTTACAATGGTATATTAAATGACCTATATTTACATTTGAAATTATTAACCTCCTTCTACCTTCCAAGCACCCGAAACTCATAGAGGTTCAGATATCTCAAAAATGTGTCCTGCTATGCAACACAAGTTAAATATAATGTTTTGTTAACTTATTTTTAGTAACAAAAATAATGAAGGGGATTAAAGGTACTTTATGAACTCTTTGTGTACTGGTCAGGTTAAAAGAAAATTCTAAACCTACAAGTTGTGTTATCTGAACGCGGTTTAAGGTAATAGTACATTTCAGCACTAGTACCTAAAGTGGATATTTTTTTAGTTAAACATATTTTTGATAGATGGCGCCTTCATATATGAAAGTTTTAAAATATTTCTTTTACGAAAACATTAGGTCTAAGCTATTTGTCTATTTTTCGTCAATCGGCGAACATAAGCTTTTAAATGATGTTTGAATCATTCATTTTGATGAAGAATTAAGGGAGTATGGAGTGCAAAAAAATCAAAAAACAACTTTGAGAGGTAATATGTATGATGATTATCATTATAAATGTGTGGTCTATTATTATAATCCATTTCCTGAAAGTGTACCATAAATTATTTTTATTCTCAATTTGGATGCTGTAGGCAATTTTTTTTACAATAAGTAGATAACATTTTGAAAACAATTCAGAAACAAAAAAGGTATAAATTGTGTGTGAAGTAAAGAGTTCGAGGTATTCAACTTAAAAAAGGAAACGCGATTTTGAAAATATGCTAAATAAAGGTTTTCTTTTTGTTAACACATGTAACGTAACATTTTAAAAGAGTAGGTGCAAAATTAAATATAAATTTACTATTTATTTACAAATGTATAATGTTTATTTTTTAATGAAAACTTGGATAGCAGGCTATAAAAGGTGACTAAACAACAATAGCATATAATTTCTTTACTAAAGTAGATGTAAAAGTGATCAAGCACCAAAAAACACTTGGGGTACAAGTTATGAACGATACTTTTTCTTATACTGCACTAGAATCACACGAACACTTAATTAATTAAATTACATTATTCATTTTCCTACAAAGTTTACCTGATGCGCGACAGTTCTGCTATCAGTTGTAAAACAGCTGAACCTTTTTTAAGTTACAGCTTTTGTAATTTTAAACCACAGCAATGCATTGTTTACGTACAATACTTTTCGGACCTAGTACAATAAAATACTTTTCCTACAACTGACTGTAAAGTGCTATTTTAAAAAACTCATTGTAAAATGGCCGCTTATCGTTAGCCGATAAAGTAAACAGCTGATTCATATTGATTGTTGTTGTGTCATATTTTCACAACAATAACAAGTGAATCTCAAGAGGTAGACCTGACACTGAAATCTGATGAAATAAGTCGATTGGATCAGGTCTTATTATACAAAATTGCAAGAAGTGTACATTTAACATAAATATAAACAACACACACTAAATTACTGTTAGACATGTAATACATTGTAATGTTAATCCTAATAAATAAAATGAATTAAATTTTGTAATGTTAATCTTAATAAATAAAATTAATTGAATTTGTACAATAAACAAAGTGCCTTTGTCATTTTACGCTCGGTTATAGAAAAAATGTAATATTGTTATTCGTGCGTAGAGTGTCTTTATCGCTTTTTCCTCTCAAGTGATACAGACATACTTTACGCTCTTAATAAATAAATAATTATTTTCCTATAGCTAATTAATACAGTACTTTTTTGCACACTCACAACAGTGTGCAAACTAAACAAACATGTGTTCCAGCGTCAAATAATTATACCTATTTACCGCACGCTAGCTGTTTACTTTGCACCCTAGCGTGAAAAGTAAACAGCTGATGTAGGATGTTCTGAAAATTTGCATTGTTGTGCGACTAGCCTCTGTAAAACCAATCTTTTAAAAACTGAAACACTAGTTTAAAATGTAGCTGTAGGAAAAAGGTTGTTTGTATTACGATGCACTCAGATGCACAAATAACTATTAGGTCCTAGTACCAAAAAGAAGTCAGCTGGTTATTTAATCAGCTGACTTTTTTGAGCAAGTAGTTAATGACTGCAATAAAGAGTCACTTTACGGACTTAGCATGCATTAAAAACAAAAGTTATAATTCATTATGACAAAAACACATTTTTTGTAGCTTGCAACAAGCAAAACAGAGGAAAAGAACAATCTAATAATTACAGAATTGATGATTGTGACCAACATTTGGTAAGTTTCACTATCCCAAAGGAAAGTTCACAACTTTTTACGTGAATCAGTAATGTAAGGGTATTTTACATTCTTCCAAGACCGTTTAGTTTTTTGTTGTTTAGTTTAATTTAATAACAAATGTACTTAACTCAATAAAATTGCAAGTCCTTATTTTATACAATTTGTAACGAAATCCAGGTAACCTTCATTTAAAAGAAAATGTATTTTAAAAGTGTTGATTTTTATTATAACACCAAAACAGATTATTAATTTGTTAATACTTGGAATAAGTAGATTGTTAAGGTTAAACGTAACTCATGTAACAATATAATTCTGAATATTTATCTGTCACTGGAATACATAAATATTTGTCAAGTGTGTTAACTAATAATGCTAGAACATTACAATAGTGTTAAGTGAAAACGAATCTCTAGCAAATGCTTGACATTTACTAAGCTGTAGTAATTTTTAGAAATGTAACTAAAATGCTATCATGTCTGGTAAGATTTTGAGATTGAATTTTAATGTTTTTAATTTAGTTAATTGGTAGTTGGTACTCTCAACAACCTACTTATGTTTAATATTAACAAATTAATAACCTGCTTTGATTTTATAATGAAAATATAATTTTTCAGGACTTTGATTGTCCATTACTTTGAAACGAAGTTAGGTACTAACACAGACTATAGAATTACTACAGACCTCTCACTGACATGTTAAAAATGGGTGCGCTTTTAAACGTCAATTTGTACGCTCATTCTCAGTGCGCGCCACCATCGATGTACGCTGAAAAGTGTTTGCAAATGTACGCCCATTACACTGCTCGGCATCCGACTTCTGACTGAGCGTACAGCAGCTAGCCACTGTACGCTGGGTTCCGTGCGTAGATCAGAGCTCTGTTTAGAAACAAGCTTACAAATTTATCTGATACTAATTTAATTATTGTGTGTATTAAAGAGCAAGACTATGCTTTCTGGTATAATCACTAGAAATATTACCTATTAAAAGTGCTATATTATCCTATAAATTAACTAAATAATACCTTAAAATATGACCCACATATTACCGAAGAATTAGACCCCAGTAAAAAGTTTGGAACAAACAAGTTTAGCCACAACCTAATAAACGTATCATTTTACAATTCAATAATATTACTTATTATTTGTACGACCCTGTCACATCGACGTGACCTTGATCAGCAGGACTCACTCGCCCCCACCATATCACTCGTGCGATCTGACAACATTGGTCTGATAATAACTTACAGTAGCTACGCACCTGAACTCTAGCGGCTCAAAACTAACTCAATTTTCCCGTACCCTTTTTCCTATGGCAGTGAGAGGTCTGGAGTAATTCTATAGTCTGTGGTACTAAGCTCTACACCCGGTTTCACGTTCACCGTGCAGTACAGAGCGCCCGTAAGCCATGTTATCCATACGACAGTCTCAGCGATAATAGCCAACTAAAAAACATCAACTCCCTGCTACGCTCAGTCAGTTGACGCAACCCGCATGACAATAAACGTGATGTTCTCTGTAATGGTAGTAGCATGTCTATTCTCCCGTAAGACTCCTGCACTGCACGGTGAGCGTGGAATCGAGTGTAGTTTGAGACTTTAGGTTTCACTTTTAATAAGCTTTACAATGGTGTATTACATGGTCTACCATTACTTTTAAAATTGTTAACCACCCCAGCTAGCCCCCAAAAATCATAGAGAGTCAGACATGTGAAACTATTTTCCCTATTATGCAACACAAGATATATTTTGAACACAGTTTTGTTAATTTATTTTCAGTAACAAAATTAATGAATGGGTTAAAAAGACTTCATGAAACCTCTGTACAGCAATACTCAATTACCGAATTTCCTTTCCTCATCACAAATAGTAAACTTCGATTTACCCAATCAGAGATTTTCTTCAACATTATTGCTGCTTCATAACCCCATTTTAAATCCACTTGTTCCATATTCCGGAGTTATATAATTAATTATCTAATTAGAACTTCAATTGTGTTTATAATTAAATGTTCTGGAAATACATCCACGAGGCTTTAAATAAGTTCAGGTGTTACGTGATACCACTGGTAAATTGACTAAAGAATAAACCCTTTAACCAAACAACAAGGTTTGAGTGCGTCTGGGAGAGAGAGAGAGAGTGGGTTTGTTGGGTTAGGCTATTGTCTTTCTCAGACTGCTTGCGTAACCTCAATATCAGCCTATCATCATTCAATATACTTTCGCCTATGTAAATATTTTAATAATTCGACCATCCAGCTAAACCGCTGACGTGAGTTGAACGAATTTGCAAAATTATGTTTATCTGTTTTAGGGTTTCAACCATTTTGGAAAATTGATCTACTCTCGAAGGCGATGAATTCTTGGCCAGATAAACATTTGTATTGTGCTATGTACTTGGCCATGTTTTGTGCCTTCGCTAAACATTGTTTAGATGAGAATCATCATTTTAAAATAGAAAACTCTGTATTATTGAAAAATTAACTAAACTTAACCACAATAGATGCCTGGGAAACTTTTTATATTAACAAATATAGTAAAATAGTTGTAAATAATGAATTAGGACCCATACAAAATTCTATAATAATATAAATAAAAATAATGTATTGTTTGAGATTATTATTAGTTTAGTAACTTGTTTAGTTATATAGTTAATGTTAGGCTAGTTATAATAACGCAAGGCAATTGTTAACGAACTACTAATGTAACGTAGTGTTAAGCCACGCCCCTTTGAGTTTTGTATAAATACGGGATAGGAAACACTAAAATTGAGTTACTTATATCTAAAAGTAAAAATAAAAATACAGAACATAATTCTTACAAAAGTACGTTTACTGGTCAAACGAGTTCAACGACAAAATCGTCATCTTCAGTGACACTAAGGAAACAAAGTGCTATGCTACATATTTATACCCTCTCACAGAGTAGGGCGTGGTCTTAGTTTACAAACAACCAATACGGTTGACAATAACAACATAATAGTACAAAGCAATCTATAGCCTTTAGAGTTGGAGGCTGAGGTGCAAACAAATTCTACTAATATATTTTTACACGCAGGCAGCTACTTAGTACCCCGTTCCAATCCAAAGGGAGGGGTTTTAACGTAGGGACAGCTTCTGGTCCGAGGCCAGGTTGCAAACACGAGAAGTGAGTTTGTCCCCTGCAAGCGAAGGGAAGTCCAGCAAGGTTGAGTTGTAAACTAGCAAAGCTTTTACCTAATCTAAAAAAAAATTGTTAATTGTGAAGAACAATGACCCGATTCTAAATTTGAAAAACTGGTTGCAAACAAACGTGTTTTGGTTTATTGTAGGCCTAACCTAAAATTATTATGTTGTTTTTCATCCAAATCAGCTGTTTTATTTATAATATGCAAGAACAGATGTTTGGAATGAATTATAATACAGTAAGCATTTTCGTAGATATTTATTTGTTTGCTTTTAGTTTGTTAATATAACCTGTTGGTTGTGAACAGCAATAAACTAATTCTAAATTTGAGAAGGTGGTTTCGATGGTAATAAATGTAAACAAACATGTGTTGCTAAGCTTTTGATCCAAACAGCTGTTTTATATGCTACTAGGGGCTCTGCCCCTGGACGCATCGCGTCCCAACCCCGCCTTGGCCTTGGCCTCAGACGGCTGCTTCGCTTCGCTCGCAGTTGAAAAATTCACTACAGTATCTCGTTAATCTTTGGCTCGTTTGTACATAGGTTTGTAAAATTATGAAACCAGGCTTAAATATATTAACAGTAATTACAAGATTAGTTATAACCTCAAGTACATGCTTTAGAAACTTGAGAGGCTTTCTTTACGATTTTAGTCCTAGTTCTACTATCTTCTGTCAACTAAAGTTTTGAAACCAGGCCTAAATATAGTACAAATTATTGCAGGATTAACATAACCTCAATACTATGTTTCAGAAATGAGCCACGCCTATATTAGCAAGCATACCCTTAAAACTGTATATTATGGCTTAATATATTCTCATTTAAATTATGGGGTTATATTATGGGGAAATTCAACCAAATTGCAAAGACTATTTGTCATGCAGAAAAGAGCCATACGGGTAATTTCAAATTTGAAAAATGACCAGTCATGCAGGGATGTATTTAAAGCAGAAAACTGCTTAACACTTCCCTGTATTTATATAATGGAGGTATTACTGTTTTGTCGGTTTAAGTGCTGTACAGCACAAAATAGCGACTACCACACTTATTTCACCAGAAAGGGGAGTGACTTAAGATTGGTAAAACACAGACTAAATCTTCATAAAAAAACTACCTGCTCAAGCTGGATTAGCTTTATTTAACAGGCTCCCAGAGTCTATTAAGAAAATAAAAACAACTTAACTTTTAAAAAACATCTGAAGGATTTGTTGGTGAGAGGTGGCTATTACTCCGTAGGTGAGTTTATGCAATAGAGGAATGAGTCTGGGAAAGCTGTGCCCAGATCCTTATTGGTAGTTTTGAATTGTTGGGGTATTGCCAGTGTATTTTATTGTATTGTGGATTCTATTTTTGCTTGTTTTGTTTCTTTAATTATTGTTGTTGTGTCTCTGACATTTTGAGTATAGCTGACTGGCATACGTGTTTTGTTCTATCCATATAAGCTATTGTTAACATAAGTTCTCAGTTTTGTTACTATCTACCATTATGATTTACCTTTTATGAGTGATTGTTGAGTAATTTTGTGTAATTAGATGTATGGTGATTTTTATTATTCAAATTTTAATTTACGTTTTTTTAAATACTTTGACCATGGCTATACAATTGAAATTTTGTCAACAGCATTATAAATAAAATGAAACGAAATGAATTACAAAATTTACTATTCGAATTTATGCATCTTTGCCAAGTTTACCTTTTTTTTAAGACAAAATAAATTGTTAAATCAGGCCCAATATATTCTAATTCCAACGTGCTAAAACAGTATAAATTAGCTTGTTTTTTAACAGTAATTAAACCTATTCAATGAACAGTTGTTAAAACAGTATAAATTGGCTTGTTTATAAACAGCTGTTTGATCGCTTTATTTATTATGTCGTTGTTATTTTGTAACCAACATGGCAACCCATAAGACCCTATGTTAAAATTTTTCAACTTTAAAATTAGATTTTCTCAAAAGATTGAGTTTTTACACGAAATACAACTATATGGATGTACTTAAAAATCAAAACTACACCTAAATACAAAATTTATTTGAATTCGTTAGAGCCGTTTTCGAGATCCACGACAGATACAAAGATAGATACAAAGATATATACAAAGATAGATACAAAGATAGATACAAGAATTGCTCATTTAAAGTAATAGGATACTGCTGGTAGTGAACCCACGAATTTTCACTATTTTTAAGCTTTAAAATAACAAATTGAAAAATCCTTTCTTAGTGTATGTTTATGATCCCCTAAGAATCCTTATATGTAATACGTGAAGGAGTTTTTTGTGAACACCTTATCCCTTATTTCTCGACCAAATTTAATGTTTAAGTTGTCAAAAAATTCGTCTCCTTTAGAAGTTTTGCAATAAGGTTTTATATGTCAAAAATTCCAATCCTTAATGGCGCGAGCTAATCTCAAAGGTCGGGGTTTCCCCACAAAATTAACATGGAACGAATTTAAAAACCATTTCTATACAAAAAAGCTGTTTATAATAAGAAACAAACTAATCCAGCTGATTTCGTGGATGTAAATAATGATGTTTATAGCAATAATAATAATAATGTTTATAATAATAATTTGAAACCCATTTCCACACAAAACCGCTGTTTATAATAAGAAACAAACTAATCCAGCTGCTTTCGTGGATGTAAATAACGATGTTTATTATTGTATTCAGAAGGTTATAAAAAAAATTCTTATATGTTTATAGTAAGAAACAAATTGGCTTTAGTATAATCAATAAAAACTTCTGAAACTCTACAACAAAATCGTGTTGTCAATCAAAATTAATCTCTTGTAATTTCGAGCACCCACATTGGAATATCTGAAAACAAAATCGATAATTATTATTCAAATTAAAATGCCAATCTGTTTGTATTGATCGTACACATGATTTTCAGAGAAGCACAACTTACGTCACAGGTGTGTTTTAATGTACGTGTGGGGGTCTAAATGGCAAGGGGAATAGACAATATTGTCATGACGCTAAGAGATAACCTCAGGGCTTCAGGACGTTTGTTCACGTAACGAAGTTCTTGCTCGCATACATGAACTGGTGTATTTCAATATTCAATAATACTTTTCTAAATGTCAAGTGACGAATGAACTAAAAAAAAGTTTAAAATTCTCTAAATAGTCCGGTCAAAATAAAAATTTTAATTTGCAAAAATCGGATAGAGCTGAAAATTGGTATAGGTTTTAAATAGATTATTGCAAATAATATAATAAAAGTCTCCACCGATCGTAAATCTGCTCAAAATTTTATTCATGCTAAAATGTCATAACATCGATTTTTCAAATTTTTCTCGTAAACGGTAAGTGTTATTGCAAAAATAGTTCAGTCAAAAGTTGTAGAAATTGTTCATGTACTTTCCCCCTTCGAATCACCATTCCTGAGATATCGCGATTTCCTCATAACCTATGAAGTATTGTATTTGGCGCATTTTTTTAACGTGGTTTTCCCAGTAGGCATAATCCACGCTCTATTGTGATTAGGTTTTATTAGATAGTATAATATTAATTGAAAACATGGTACTGTTTGTAATAATTAAAGTGGAAGGGATTAATGTTGAATTTCGGGACAATTTTAGTCCGACTGATACTGACACTTATATCTTCATCTGATACTTCAACAGTGATGTTTTTATTTTAGCTTTCTTCTTCCTCGTCTTGCTGGTTTTCTGTACATTCTTCTAAGACGAAAGATGCATCAGTTCTCTTCTCCTTGATACCATAAGAATCCTCTGTTGCATTTGATTCAATATTGGACCAAGACTGACCAAATTGGTACATACTGGTTACATACATTTTATTATAACATTATTATTATTTTATTATAACATTCAAATGGAGCGAGAATTATTGTGAGTGTTTGCAAGAAATTGTTGTAGATTTGTTGGAACGCCATACATTATCAAAAACGCCATCAGAAGATAATGTTCTGTAGCTATAATATTTTTGGAACGAAGTTCCTTAACTCGGGTTGTGGTAGAAGTTAACAAATAGAAAATGTAATGCTTACCGACAAAATTGGTTGCTATGGCAATGACAAATATAAAATACGAGTAACGAAAAAGCGTTATCAAATTGGTTGCTATGGCAATTAATGTAAATATATTCAAGAAACATGTGTTTTGGTTCATCAATTTAAATTAAGAGACGATCGGTTCCGTCCGGCGTAGTTCAGATATTATCGTCACGCGCTGAAATACAATCAATAAACATCAAATATTGGTTCATCAGTCTAGGCCTAACCTAAAATTATTGTGTGCGTATTTAATTCATTTTACCTGCCTTAACGGCAACATACATACAACAATTTTAGGTTATGCCTAGAAACTAGAAAGTAATTTTAAGTTTAGGCCTAACCTAAAATTATTGTATGTATGTTGCCGTTAAGACAGGTAAAATAAATTAAACATATACACAATAATTTTAGGTTAGTCGTAGACTGATGAACCAAAATTTTATGTTTATTGAATGTATTCAGAATGAATGGACATTTATCTGTGTTTACCATCATAGCTTTGATGTTATAATTCATTCTACACCTTTATTATAATAACATTAAACGTATGAAAACAGTAAATATTTGTACAAAAAACAAACTAATAATAAAAGGCAATTGAAAGATTAAAATTATGTGTGGATGCTGCCATTAAGGCTGGTAAAAGAATCGAAGAAAATACGTGATGAACAGCGTTCCTGGCGGGGTCCCATTTACGGCACACCTTAACTTTTTTTATAATCAGTAGAGTAGCAGACAGATGTTGCTCTAGGCTATACAGACAAAAGGACTTGGCCTGAGTGTGTATTCATTCAGAATCATATAATTCGAACGTATTTTTGTGTGATCTACATAAATAAAAACGTCCATATTTTACGGAAGAGTGCATATTAGTATTTTCGATGTTTGAAACCTTGATACCTCAGGAATGGTGATTCGTAGGGAAGGAAAAAGTGTAAGAACAATAATTTATGAAGAGAATTGCAGGACCTACAACTTTGGTCTGACCTATTTTTACGCAACACTTACCGTTTATTACAAAAAAACTATATTGTTCACCTTTCACCTTGGATAACATTTTCAGCAGACGTAGGATCGGTGGGGACTTTTGATGTTTTATTTGTATAGTGTATTAAGACCTATACCAATTTTTAGCTCTATGCGAATTTTTGGAAAGTTACCACTTTTTTGGACTATTTTCACTGGACTAAAAAATGTTAACTATCTATGTATTAGCAATTACCAATCTATAACTCACAAGCACTGGATTTATGAGAAATACTTGCGCATCTTTTGCAGATATTCTGCTCTTTCATTTAGTGCAGTGTGCAAATTTTCTCATGGACGAAAATGTAACAAATAATATCAAACCGACTGAATATTCCTACAAAATAGCGGAAAATCATTCAAGGGTACCTCCTTACTCAGTTGGAAATTGTCAGGATACCGTATTAAATCTATGATTTGTGTGAAAGCAAAC